>WNWK01029421.1:0-24429 GCA_009830355.1 Cherax destructor | reverse complement strand
GGACATATGCTTACGATTTGAATGTATACTATTCCACACGTCTGTCATGTTCACTTGAAGAAATCACTAAAAGGGACCATGTACCATTTATCAGTGTAGATATAATTTGTTTTTTTCCGATTTCCATCATTGTTCTCACCAATCAGATCCCAAAAAAGTTCGGTATCTTTCAATGTTTTACTTCTTTGTACAAACTATGTATATCCAATACAAACCACTGTCACATTCACAAAACACAAACAACTTGATGCCAAAGTTTTCCCCTTTCGGGGTAAAGCCCCCCAAATTCCGGGGGTCTAAGACCACCAGTAATTTGGAAAAAAACTTTTCTGGATTTAAAAAAACCTTTAAAAATCCTTTTTTTAATTTAAACCCTATTTGCCCCCAAAAAACTTTTTTAATTTCAATTTTTTTGCTTTGAGTTGTGAGCCAAAATCCGAGTTACGAGCGAGCTACCTCGCAGGAGATACCGAGGAAATATAAAAACCTTGATAATAACTAATGTTAACATCCTTTCACTTTTTGATACCACTGGTAGTGTCATCCTGCCAGAATGTTCTATAACATATGCCCTAAGAAAAGAGAAACAATTCTGGAACATATGTATACAGTAGAACGTCATTTAGCACGAGATTATGTTGCACGTTACTGTATTGCACGATTTAAGATTTAACATTATCATCTTACACACGTAAAGATGATATTACACGGTTCGGCAGGAGGGGAAAAATTTTGAGCGCATGGTTATTTACTGCCTAAGAACCCTCATGCTTTGAGGAAAAGGGATGGTTTTCCTTCCTGCAAACTGTTCAGATACATGGGGCCAGGAGCTGAGTCTCACCTCGCAACCACAATTAGGTGAGTACAGTTCTACATTATCATACATAGCAGCATATGTGTAGAGAACCTAGGATAACCAAGTCAGTCAATGGAAATACTGTCACTCTGACTTTTTGGGTTATCTAGGTTCTCACACATATGCTGCTATGTATGATAATCTTCGTAACTGTATCTGTGTATACCTGAATAAACTTACTTATAGTTTGTGGGAAGGAAAAACAAATAACCATTCTCACAAGCAGTCTTGTTACTACTACTGTTGTGGTTCAGCAGACACCACCGCCTTACCCAGCCACCACGGACCCACCATCCCAGCATTTGTACGTATTTCATAGCGTCCAAAAGTCCTGGCTACAAACCAGCTGTTTGTGAAGAATAAGAGTGAATTGTTTTGATCTTGAATTAACGAAGAAAAAGATATTAGACAAGACATAACCCATGGCCGTAATGAAGTGTTACTTTGTACACATAAAAAGATGTAAACATAAGTTTGTGTGATTGACTGACTTGACTGACTGACTGACTTGAATGACTGACTGACTGAATGACTGACTTACGACTAATACGCTGACTGACTGAATGACTTGACTGACTGACTGAATGACTTGACTGACTGACTGAATGACTTGACTGACTGACTGAATGACTTGACTGACTGACTGAATGACTTGACTGACTGACTGAATGACTTGACTGACTGACTGAATGACTTGACTGACTGACTGAATGACTTGACTGACTGACTGAATGACTGGAATGACTTACTGAATGACTGGACTGACTTACTGAATGACTGGACTGACTTACTGAATGACTGGACTGACTTACTGAATGACTTGACTGACTTACTGAATGACTTGACTGACTTACTGAATGACTTGACTGACTTACTGAATGACTTGACTGACTTACTGAATGACTTGACTGACTTACTGAATGACTTGACTGACTTAACTGAATGACTGCTGACTTACTGAATGACTTGACTGACTTACTGAATGACTTGACTGACTTACTGAATGACTTGACTGACTTACTGAATGACTTGACTGACTTACTGAATGACTTGACTGACTTACTGAATGACTTGACTGACTTACTGAATGACTTGACTGACTTACTGAATGACTTGACTGACTTACTGAATGACTTGACTGACTTACTGAATGACTTGACTGACTTACTGAATGACTTGACTGACTTACTGAATGACTTGACTGACTTACTGAATGACTTGACTGACTTACTGAATGACTTGACTGACTTACTGAATGACTTGACTGACTTACTGAATGACTTGACTTACTGAATGACTTGACTGACTTAACTGAATGACTTGACTGACTTACTGAATGACTTGACTGACTTACTGAATGACTTGACTGACTTACTGAATGGCTTGACTGAATGACTTGACTGACTTACTGAATGACTTGACTGACTTACTGAATGACTTGACTGACTTACTGAATGGCTTGAATGACTTGACTGACTTACTGAATGGCTTGACTGACTTACTGAATGGCTTGACTGACTTACTGAATGGCTTGACTGACTTAATGACTGACTGACTGACTTACTGACTGACTTGACTGACTTAAAGTTAGACACTCAGTTCAACCATCGACTTCAGTTCAAGAACTTCTACTATCCACCTCAGCCTAGTAGTGCCACAGCATAACTCTCCACTCTCATCACAATCATCCACAAACACCAGCACCCACAATTTAAGGTAAATACTATTATTTCTATTACATTTGTAGTCTTAAGCAGTAAAAACAACATAATACATCACGATAATGAACTACAATTACATATTCACTTTTATTTTTGTAAGATCTGTTGGTCTAAAAAAAACTTGTTTGGCTTTTTGGAGACTCCCAGGAACGTAACCCTATTTTTCCCATAAGTTCTGTTAATTATTTAACACGAATTTATCTAACACGACTTTTTCAGGAACGTAACTATCGTGCTAAATGACGTTCTACTGTACATCTTTGGCAGGCTGGCTGGTTGGGTGGCCAGCTTGCTGGCTGGCTGGCTAATTTGCTTTGGCTGTCTCTATCTCCTTCTGTCTGTATCTATCTCAGTCTCTGTCTATAATAATAATAATAATAATAATAATAATTTTATTTGGACATGATACAAAGAATTACATTTGGTTATTGAGATTACATGAGGTGTACATGCCAAAAGCCCCTAGTATGCAGGGCATTTCACAGATACACACAAATACAGTTACATATACATAGTGTAAATTACCTAGGATAACCCAAAAAATCCAGACAAAGTGCTATACAGTGGACCCTCGGTTAACGAAAGGTTCCGTTAACGTAAGTTTCGGAAAACGTAAGCTTTTTTCGTAATCGGTTAGCTAAAAATTCCTCGGTTACAGAAAGGTATTAGACGTGTCCGCCTGCTCCGCGCAAGCGCAGGACGCCAGTGAAGCGTTGTTTACCATTGAGAGAACATTATCTAGCGCGCTCTTTCAAAGATTCACAATATATTTGGTGTCTTTTTTGGTGGTTTAGTGATTGTCACTGTGAAATAAGTCACCATGGGTCCAAAGAAGCTTCCTAGTGGCACCCCAGTGGTAGCAGGCATGCAGGGAGTGTAGCATTCATGCAGAGAGTGTAGCATTCATGCAGGGAGTGTAGCATTCATGCAGGGAGTGTAGCATTCATGCAGGGAGTGTAGCATTCATGCAGGGAGTGTAGCAGGCATGCAGGGAGTGTAGCAGGCATGCAGGGAGTGTAGCAGGCATGCAGGGAGTGTAGCAGGCATGCAGGGAGTGTGCAGGCATGCAGGGAGTGTAGCAGGCATGCAGGGAGTGTAGCAGGCATGCAGGGAGTGTAGCATTCATGCATTAAAAGAAAAAGAAGGGAAGTAACCCCAGAGAGGGACTTGTTACCTGAAGTCCTTTTGGAGGGGGATTCCCCTTCCAACCATTAACACCCTGCCCCTGTCAGCAACTCTACCTTCCAGATGCCTGCAACTCTTCAAAAAAGGTAAGTAAATGTTATTGTTTTTTTTGTTTTTTTTTTTTTAAGTGATTATTTTTTGTGGAACGAAATAATTGTATTTACATTATTTCTTATGGGAAATAAGGTTTCAGATAACGAAAGATTCAGATTAAGTAATAGCTCCTGGACCAGATTAATTTCGTTAACCGAGGGTCCACTGTACGTACTAAGCTTGTAAATATATAAGGCATAATAAGCATGACTGGCAAGTAATACACATTTTCACTTGTTCAGGAATCAGACGTGACGATTCTGCATTGTGTGTAATACAGCATCCCAGCATTTTGTGCTTTTTGTGCAGTTATTTTGCTAAATTTCTTTTTTCTAACCATGGGTCCTAAGGAAGTAAGTGCAAAGGACAGTGCTAAGAAGAAGAGGAGGATGATGTCCATTGAATTAAAGCATGAAATCATAGAAAAATACGAGTTAGGTGTGCGTGTAGTCAACTTGGCGAGGCAGTACGAGTATAGTACTTCGTGCCTTGTGCCTTCTCGCAGAGAATCCACGAGGCATTTACGCTGATTTACTTCAGAGATATTCACCCAAAACGTAGGCCAGTCTCCTGACTCGAGAAAAAAAAATTCAAAGAAAATCGCTTTTGTTTCAGTGTTTTCCTTATGAAACTAGTGATCTAGTGCAGTTAGTCTCACAAACACTCTGTTTTCTCTTTTAATAAGACCTCAGAAGGGCAAGAATGGGAAGATATGGGCAGACGATATAATTATTTTTACCTCGGGAGTGGCTGCCACCACTCTTCACGTAGTGACATATTTTATTCAGTCTAGAGTATATATCATGTTTCTATGTTATTTATATTGTTTATTATGCCATATTATATCAATTGTGATAGATAAATAAGCTGTAGAGTTGATATTAACATTATTGGGGTGGTTTTTTGGGGTGTTTTTTTTGGTGGCTGGAACGGGTTAATGACATTTCAATTAATTTCAATGAAGAAAATTGATTTGATATATGAGCAAATTGAATTACGAGCTCGGTCACGGAACAAATTAAACTCATAAGTCGAGGTAACACTGTACCGATGTTACCCCCATATGTACTGTAATTCATGCAAGCCTGTTTTCTTTGGAATACTGTAATTCATGAAACCCCATTTTCTTTGGTATACGTATAGTAAATATACGGTAATTTATACAGTATTATATTTTATATGAGAATTTTGCTGAATTTATGTTAATATTTATGTTACAAAATTATTAAATTATATTTTTCTTAATATTTAGCATTAAAACGCATAAAAAATGATATATTGCCACGAAAAAAGCTCAAAAAAATTCTGCAAATTTGCGGGGGTTTCTGCGAACAATTATTAGTTAGGTTCTAAGGAAAAATCCGCAGATTGCTGAAGCCGTGAATTTGGAACTACGAATTCGTGGGGTCCACTGTATATTGCTTGAATGATGGTCAACCTTTGAACAGAATCAAAGACTCATCAATAACATGATTCTTGAATGGATAAAAATACATACTACTGAACTTCTGCTTCATATTCATAAAAACACTCCTAATCTTGTATAACCTGTCGTTTCTGTCAGGCCTTGTTTTGTCAGAGAAGTGTAGCATACATAACAGCAGGAGAAATCTGTTGACTGGGATAATATTACTGAAGGACAGGGTAGAAATTAGGTCTGTGGACCAGCATTACACACGTGTCTGTGGACCAGCATTACACACGTGTCTCCTTCCACCAGTGTAGTCATGACTGGGGTGAAACCATTTTATTTCCCATGGTATAATTAAGGTACCTGTTACTTCCCCTGGCAATAACTTCCATCAGGGGTTGGTTAAAGAAGAGTTCAAAGAATTCCAGTTCACTTGCGGTGTTCCCAAAGGTACAAGATGGCAGGAATCCACTGTGATTATCATTATATTGATGGCATATGGAAGATGCGAGGAGGGGAGAGGGAGGATGAGAGGGTATTGGTTGGAAGGGGAATCCCCCTCCATGAGGACTTTAGGTATCAAATCCCTATCCGGGGTTCCCTTCTTTGTCTTTTACTGGCACTTGACCCCTGTCGCACAAAAAAATCTGTCCAGAGAGGTCTGTTTCTGGTGACTCTTTAAGATTTGCCTAAAATGGGACAAGGCATTGTCATTGAACATGTTGCAGACATGGCTTGCAACAGCTTTGTTAGGGTGATATTTCTCCACAAAACATTGTATTTCACTCCACTTTGCACACGTCCTTAATCACTGAAGAAGGCACATTCTCCCCTCTCTCTTCCTCCTCCCTCTTGAATTCTATCTGTGTTTCTCACTTTTTTATCAAAGGGCTGGCACTCGGAACTTTCTTTGGCCCCATGGTGGCTTATTTAGCAGTCGCACTCAATAAACAAGCACAAAAAACAATGGATTATTACAAAATGTTTCGGATGAACATGCAGGGTAATGCTCACTCGACTAGAAACAAAGCCAGACTGACTCAGAACGTGTGGGATGCTTTGTGTGGGTGCGGGCAGGCGGACACGTTCGGTACAGCAGACTGACGAAAACCAAGGTGATGAACGAAAACTGGGACAAAATTTTTACAAGAAAAGTCGTTGAAAACCGAATTCGACAAAAACCAGGGCAAGTGAAAACTGAGGTTCCACTGTAAAATATAATACTTTTACTAAATTAAATTATTACCGTATATTTACCATATGTACACGTATATCAAAGAAAACGGGTTTGCATGAATTACAGTATACTACCAAAGAAAACAGGCTTGCATGAATTACAGTACATATGGGGGTAACATCAGTAGTATTTTCCATTCTAGGACTGTGGAAGACATAGCAGTACAGTACTGTATATGGGTTTATTTTCTTTTTTTTTTTAATGGTGATGCATGAAGCTGAGTTTGAAATTAAATTAAAGTGTTTTGGGGGCATATTTAGGGTTTAAACTATAAAAATAGGCATTTATAGGCATTTTTTTAACCGCGTCCAGAATTCGTGGTTTTCCAAATTCACAGGTGGTCATGGAACGTAATCCCCGCGAATCTGGGGAAACTACTGTATATGATACAACTTATACTGACCTAGCTGATATCAATGATATACAGTGAGCCCCCGGTTCTCGTCGGCAATCCGTCACAGAGGGCCCGTTGACCACCGGTTTGGTCGAACTCCGATTCTATTTTCCCCATAAGAAATAATGATACGTAATAAAATTAATACGTTCCAGACATCCAAAAGTATTAAAATAAAATATTTTTTAGAACTTTTTGACATTAAATTAAACACAATTTTATAAAAAAAATAAGAAATAAATAGTACAATAACATGTCGCTTACATTTATTGAAGAGTTGTTGATGTGTGGAGGACGGGAGGAGGGAAGAAGGTGGTACCTGCTAATGTTTGGAAGGGGAATCCCCTTCCATTAACACTGCAGGTACCAAGTTCTTTTCTGGGGTTACTGGCCTTTTTCTTTGAATGCTATACTTCCTGCATGAATGCTAAACTCCCTGCATGCCTACTACACTCCCTGCATCCTTGCTACACTCCCTGCATGCCTGCTACACTCCCTGCATCCTAGCTACACTCCCTGCATCCTAGCTACACTCCCTGCATCCTAGCTACACTCCCTGCATCCCTGCTACACTCCCTGCATCCCTGCTACACTCCCTGCATCCCTGCTACACTCCCTGCATCCCTGCTACACTCCCTGCATTTGCACACCCTGCATGCCTACTACTCCCTGCATCCTTGCTACACTCCCTGCATGCCTGCTACACTCCCTGCATCCTTGCTACACTCCCTGCATCCTAGCTACACTCCCTGCATCCTTGCTACACTCCCTGCATCATTGCTACACTCCCTGCATGCCTGCTACACTCCCTGCATCCTTGCCACACTCCCTGCATCCTTGCCACACTCCCTGCATCCCTGCTACACTCCCTGCATCCTTGCTACACTCCCTGCATCCTTGCTACACTCCTGCATGCCTGCTACACTCCCTGCATAAATGCTACACTCCCTGCATGAATGCTTCACTCCCTGCACATTCTTTACCACAGGCTTGGCACTAGGAGCTTTCTTTGGGCCCATGGTGGCTTATTTTGCAGTTGCAAGCACTAAAAACACTGGAATAATGACAATATATATGGTATGAATGCGTGGGTGGTGCGTGGGTAGTGTTCACTCGCTTGTAAACAATAACACACTGAGTGCCTGGGCGCCCAGCTGGGCCACGGCCACACGCGTACGTGTCTGGGACGGATAGCCGACTCGCCCAACTCTAATACCGAGTCAAAAATATTGTATAAAAACCCGTCGAACACCGATTTGGCTGAGCTCCGACGCCGTCGAACATCGGGGTTCACTGTACTATATAGAAGGCCCCTGGTTATGCAGAGTATTTTGGGGAGCTTAGGTTAATCTTGTCCCCCAGGATACGACCCACACTAGTTGACTAACACCCTGGTACCTACTTGCTGCTAAGTGAACAGGGACAGCAGGTGTAAGGAAACACATCCAATGTTTCTTCCCTTATAGGGGATCAAATGCTAGTTCCAGAAGGCATCTTCTTCTTCCAGAACAATATTGTCTCAACATCATTAAACACTTGTTCAGGTGCATAGTCATCCTTGGAAATCATTTCCTGCAACTCAGCAGGAAAATTCTCAGCAGAGACACACTCACTGCTGAACGTTACGTTATGAAGTTTATTGTGCACTCTAACCTATTAAACCATCTATGGCTAAAGGTACTCTCGTTTATAGGTTTTCCTTCTTGCTCAAACATTGTTTTATAGCAAGATAAATCTTAAAGCTTTCTCATGGATCACAAGGAAATTAAGTGGTGCACATTTTTTTTCCTCCTGAGACCAGTCAGTCAGCCTTTTTTTAGTTTTATTTAGCTGTATTGACCGCTTTCCCATTTTTTCAACACGTCACAATTTAGGTTACTAATCACATGAGCTCTTATCTTCTGCTCATTGTCTCGAATCAAATGAATTGCTAATTCCCTCACCCAGTAGGCCTTTGCTGCATCAACCTTGTGTGCACAACCATTAAGCATATCTATTACCTCCATTTTCTTCACTAAAGACATACAGTGGACCCCCGAGTTTCAGCTACCCTGAGTATCAGCCGACTCGTTTTCCATTTAGCCCGACTATCTGCTGTTTCCTTGAGTTTTGGCCCAAGTACAAGACCTGTCCGCCTGCCCGCGCTTGCGCACCTCCCTGCACAGGCGTTGTGAGCCAGTCTAGCTTTGTTTATCCTTGAGTGAACATTACCCTGCGCACTCATCCAAACATTTCACAATAAATTCATTGTGTTTAGTGCTTGATTATTGATTGTGACTGTGAAATAAGCCACCATGGGCCCAAAGAAACTTCATAGTGGCAGCCCTTTGGTAAAGAAAGTGACAAACACGATAGAATTGAAGAAAGAACTTGTAGCAAAGTGCCAAAGTGGAGGAGGAAGAGAGAGGGGAGAATGTGCCTTCTTCAGTGATTCAGTGATTTTACGAGTATATATAATACTAAAGCAGTATGAGTCGATAAAGGCTATAGCACCAGCCAGCGATAAAGTGTAGCATTAACAGTGTAGCAAGTAAGTTAAGCGATTAAGTGATAGAAAAAATGATGACACGAAACTTAACTCCATTGTTGCTTGAGGTAGTATATAGGGGCACTGAGACCAGTGCCGCCATCTGCCACCATCTCTTCCAAGACAAGTATAAACATTTTTTTATTTATAAATTAAAGTGTAAATATTTCTTATTTATAAATTATGTAGTACATTGTTTCAGTGTGAATAGTGGTGGTGGCGGCTTCTGCTGCCTCCACCACCACCACTATATGTATAGCTTATGGTCAGTGGCCCTTATAAACCCAACAACAATAACACTACCGTCAGTCCTCTCATACATAATGATATATTTTATTCATTTTAGAGTATATATCATGTTTCTATGTTATTAATATGTATTGTTTATTATGTCATATTAGATGAATTGTGATAGATAAATAAGCCGTAGAGTTTATATTAGTGTCATATTGAAGGGCTATCTTGTCTGCCTCCAAACAAACTCTCCTGCCTCTCTGATATGCCAACAAGAGTCTTCAATAAAGGTAAAACTGATTCAGATGTTCATTTATCCATTAAAATTAGTACTTTATATTTATTTCTCATTGTTTTCTGTATACCTGGAGAGAGTTCCAGGGGTCAATGCCCCTGCGGCCCGGTCTGTGACCAGGCCTCATGTTGGATCAGAGCCTGATCAACCAGGCTGTTACTGCTGGCCACATGCAGTCCAACGTACGAACCACAGCCTGGCTGGTCAGGTACCGACTTTAGGTGCCTGTCCAGTGCCTGCTTGAAGACAGCCAGGGGTTTGTTGGTAATCCCCCTGATGTATGCTGGGAAGCAGTTGAACAGTCCTTGGCCCCTATAGTATGTACAGTGGACCCTCGCTATTCGAACACTCCAAAACTCACCCTCATTCCAGAATGCTGATCAAGTGCTGTTACCAAACGAATTTATTCCCATAAGTAATGATGTAAATTTGAAGAGTCCATTTCAGACCCCCAAAAATACACTTATAAAAGCACTTAAAAAATAAACTTACATAAAAGGGTGAGTTTTGGAGTGTTCGAATAGTGAGGGTCCACTGTACTTTAAAAAAATGAATTTTTTGTGATTATTTTTGGGTGAAACGGATTAATTGTATTTACATTATTTTTTATGGGAATTATTAGTTCAACTTTCGGCCAGTTCGAGTTGAGGCCTAGCTCCTGGAATGGATTACGGCCGAAACTCGGGGGTCCACTGTAATTTCATGCTTAACCCTTTGGGGGTCGGTGCTGTACTAGTACGTTTTACGAGCAGGGGTTGGTGCCGTACTAGTACGCCCAAATTCTAGCGGCCTCAATTTAAGCAGAAAACGTCTGGTAGGCATACATATGAAAGAATGGGTCTGTGTGGTGAGTGTGCGCAGTATAAAAAAAATCCTGCAGTACACACTGCATAATGAGAGAAAAAAAACTCTGACCGTTTTTTTTCGATTAAAACAGCGACTTTGCAGTCGATTTTCGTATAGTTTTTATTGATGTATTCTCGTTTTCTTGGTCTCATTTGATAGAATGGAAGATATATTACAGAAATAGAGATGACTTTGATTGGTATGACAATGACAAGTACCTTGAAATTGAGCTTAAAGTAGCGAAAATGTTCGATTTTTGACGATGTTCAAGAGTAAACAAATCACACCATGCCTCCAATACACATACACTGGCGAGTCTTATATTAATGCACAAGTGCTCTGATATTATTTATACCATTTTTACAATGATGCAGTTATATACATAACAGTAAATCTTCTATATTTTGTGAGAATAAAAATTCAAAATGAAAAGCAAAAGTAATGGAACAGGGGCCTGGAGACGTGACTAATGAACAGAGAACATGTTATTTTAGTGCCAGGAATGTCTGCCTTGTTTACTCTGGACCCTATTTTGAAATTGGCATCGTTTGAAATTTGTGTGAAATTGGAAAATTTCCATTTGTTGACCACTATTTTGGGTAGATGAAATTGGTAAATAGGCGGTTTCTTGTACGCAATCGATAGAAGAAATGGAGTTCTAGCGAAATAGCTATAATTTTAGGAGACTGACACATTGGAATTTGTCGAAAATAGGGCTCAAAGTGGGCAAAATCGCCGATGCGTAAGTGTCATGGATACCGCTAACTTCGCGAAAGCATAATTCCGTTAGTTTTCGATCAAATTTCATAATTTTGGTGGCGGTATGATCGGAAAAAGATTCTCTATCATTTCATAAGAAAAAATTAATTTTTTTTTTTTCAAAAAAATTTCGACCCCAGGAACACTTTCCTGAGAAGGCCTGTCGACCCCCAAAGGGTTAAACTTCTTGGCACTTTCCCCTACACTAGACTGCCTCTTTGATTCCATAATTAATATCCAGGCATATCTGGAGTATACCTGGAGAGGGATTTGGGGGTCAACACTCCTGTGGCCCAGTCTGAGACCAGGCTTCGTGGTGGATCAGGGTCTGATCAACCAGGCTGTTACTGCTGGACGCACGCAAACCAACGTACGAACCACAGCCCGGCTGGTCAGGTACCAACTTTAGGTGCCTGTCTAGTGCCTTCTTGAAGACAGATAGGGGTCTATTGGTAATCCCTCTTATGTATGCTGGGAGGCAGTTGAACAGTCTTGGGCCCCTGACACTTATTGTGTTGTCTTTTAGTGTACAAGTGGCACCCCTTCTTTGCATTCGGGGAATGTTGCATCTACTGTCGAGTCTTTTACTTTTGTAAGGAGTGGTTTTCGTGTGCAAGTTTGGTACTAATCCCTCTAGGATTTTCCAAGCATATATTATCATGTATCTTTCTCACCTGCATTCCAGGAAATACAAATCAAGGGACTTCAACCGTTCCCAGTAATTTAGGTACAGTGGACCCTCGAGTTTCGGCCGTAATCCATTCCAGGAGCTGGGCCTCGACTCGAACTGGCCGAAAGTCGAACTAATAATTCCCATAAGAAATAATGTAAATACAATTACGTAATCCGTTTCACCCAAAAATATTCACAAAAAATCATTTTTTAAAGAATAAATACTATAGTTTTACATACAGAAAACAATGAGAAATAAATATAAAGCAGTAATTTTAATGGATAAATGAACATTTGAATCAGTTTTACCTTTATTGAAGACTTGTTGGCGTATGAGAGAGGCAGGAGAGTTTGTTTGGAGGCAGGACAAGATAGCCCTTCAATTAGACTCTAATATAAACTTTACGGCTTATTTATCTATCACTATTCATCTAATATGACATAATAAACAATATTAATAACATAGAAGCATGATATATACTCTAGAATGAATAAAATATGTCATTATGTATGAGAGGACTGGTGGTAGTGTTATTGTTGTTGGGTTTATAAGGGTCACTGACCATAAACCGTACATATAGTGGTGGTGGTAGGCTGCAGCAAAAGCCACCACCACTATTCACACTGAAACAATGTACGTAATTTATAAATAAAAAATATTTACACTTTATAAATAAGAAATATTTATACTTGTCTTGGAAGAGATGGTGGCAGAGGGCGGCGTTGGTCTCAGTGCCCCTATATACTACCTCAAACAACAGTGGAGTTTTGTGTCATTTTTCTATCGCTTAACATGGTGCGTAAAACGTACTAGTACGTTTTACGCGCCAGGGTCGGTGCCATACTAGTACGCGTAAATTCTAGCGGCCTCAAATTAAGTGGGAAATGGCTGATAGGCCTACATATGAAAGAATGGGTCTTTGTGGTCAGTGTGCGAACTATAAAAAAAATCCTGCAGCACACACTGCATAATGAGAAAAAAAACTCCGACCGTATTTTTTGTTTAAAACAGCGACTTTGCAGTCTATTTTCGTATAGTATTTATTGATGTATTCTCGTTTTCTTGGTCTCATTTGATAGAATGGAAGATATATTACAGAAATAGAGATGATTTTTATTGTTTTTTCCGATGATGCGTACCTTGAAATTGAGCTCAAAGTAGCAAAAATGTTTGATTTTTGCCACTGTTCAAGAGTAAACAAATCGCACCACGCGTCCAATACAAGTCAACTGGTGAGTCTAATATTCTTTCACAAGAGCGGTGATATTATATATACCATTTTTACAATGATGCAGTTGTATACATAACAGTAAATCTTCTATTTTTTGTGAGAATAAAAATTCAAAATGGAAAGCAAAAGTGATGTAAGAGGGGCCTGGAGACATGACTAATGAACAGAGAAGATGTTATTTTAGTGCCAGGAATGTCTGCCTTGTTTATTCTGGACCCCATTTTGAAATTGGCATCGTTTGAAATTTGTGTGAAATTGGCCAAATTGCCATTTTCTGACCACTATTTTGGGTAGTTGAAATTGGTAAATGGGCGGTTTCTTGTACTCAATCGATAGAATAAATGGAGTTCTAGCGAAATAGCTATGATTTTAGTAGACTGAAACATTGGAATTGGCCAAAAATAGGGCTCAAAGTGGGCGAAATCGCCGATGCGTAAATATTGTCAAGACCGATAACTTCGCGAGAGCATAATTCCGTAAGTTTTCCATCAAATTTCATACTTTTGGTGTCGTTATGATCGGAAAAAGATTCTCTATCATTTCATAAGAAAAAAAAAAAATTCCAAAAAATTTTCTACCCTGAGAACGAGTTTGGGAGAGGGCCTGTCGACACCCAAAGGGTTAGGGTTGCTGCTTACCATAACCCCCAAGTCCTTTTCGCATTCTGTATGGCTAAGTTCAACATTATTCAGCTGGTAGGTGCTAGGGTTATGAACATTCCCAAGCTTTAGTACTTTGCATTTATCTACATTGAACTGCATCTGCCACTTTTCTGACCACGAATTCAGTTTGTCTAAATCCTCCTGAAGTTCCGCGACATCTACGTCTGAATCTATTATCCTACCTATCTTCGTGTCATCAGCGAATTTGCTCATATCACTAGTAATTCCCTCGTCAAAGGTCATTTATATATATTATAAACAACAATGGGCCTAAACCGATCCCTGCGGAACGCCACTTGTTACAGATCCCCACTCAGATTTAACCCCATTTATGCACACTCTCTGCTTTCTATTGGTGAGCCATGACTCGATCCATGACAACAACTTTCCCCCAGTGCCATGAGCAGCCACTTTCTTCAACAGTCTCTGATGTGGTACTCTATCAAAAGCCTTACTAAAATCCAGATAAACATTATCAAATTCTTTATCATGATCAATGGCCTCAAAAGCCTTGCTGAAGAAAGTTAATAAATTAGTTAGGCATTAACGGCCCCTGGTGAATCCATGTTGAGTATCATTAATCAGAATATGCCTAACGAGATGGCTTCTTATATTATCAGCTATAATTGACACTAGTAATTTGCCTACAATTGAGGTTAGGCTTATTGGGCGGTAATTTGACGATAACAACTTGTCCCATGATTTAAAAATAGGAATTACATTACCCATCTTCCACATATCAGACACTACACCTGTTTGAAGAGATAAATATATTAGTAAAAGGTTCACAGAGTTCCATTTTACATTCTTTAACCCTTTGTTGGTCCAAGGGGTCTCTCTGAAACTCGTTCTCAGGGTCCACGAATTTAAAAAAAAAAAAAAATTATGGAATGATAGAGAATCTTTTTCCGATCATAACGCCACAAAAATTATGAAATTTGATCGAAAACTAACGGAATTATGCTTTCGTGAAGTTAGCGGTAGCCATGACACTTACGCATCGGCGATTTCGCCCACTTTGAGCCCTATTTTCGGCACATTCCAATGTTTCAGTCTACTAAACGTATAGTTATTTCGCTAGAACTCCATTTCTTCTATCGACTGAGTACAAGAAACTGCCTATTTACCAATTTCAACTACCCAAAATAGTGGTCAGAAATGGCAATTTGGCCAATTTCACACAAATTTCAAACGATGCCAATTTCAAAATAGGGTCCATTATAAACAAGGCAGACATTCCTGGCACTAAAATAACATCTTCTCTGTTCATTTGTCACGTCTCCAAGCCCCTCTTACATTACTTTTGCTTTCCATTTTGAATTTTTATTCTCACAAAAATAGAAGATTTACTGTTATGTATACAACTGCATCACTGTAAAAATGGTATAAATAATATCAGCGCACTTGTGCAAGAATATTAGACTCTCCAGTTGATGTGTATTGGACGCATGGTGTGATTTGTTTACTCCTGAACATCGGCCAAAATCAAACATTTTCGCTACTTTGCGCTCTGTTTCAAGGTACTTGTCATCGTGAAACCAGTCAAAATTATCTCTATTTCTTTAATATATCATGTATTCTATAAAATGAGACTAAGAAAACGAGAATACAAGCATAAATACCATACGAAAATAGACTGCAAAGTCGCTGTTTTAAACCAAAAACACAGTTTTTTTTTCCTCATTATGCACTGTGTGGCGCAGGAATTTTTTTATACTGCGCACACTGACCACACAGACCCATTCTATCACATCTAGGCCTAACAGCCTGTTTCTGCTTGATTTGAGGGCGCTGAATTTAGGCGTACTAGTACGTCAATAACCACAGTGCGTAAAACGTACTTGTACGACCATAACCTCGAAAGGGTTAAAGAACCCTTGAAAAAGCTCATCAGGACTCGGCAATTTGTTTTGCTTCAAATGGTCTATCTGTTTAATAACTATTTCGCTAGTGACTGTGATATTACATAATTTATCTCCTTCAGGCCCACTAAAAACCTAATGATTGGGATATTATTAATGTCCTCCTGAGTGAAAACCGAGAGAAAATAATTATTAAAAATAGAGCACATTTCATGTTCTTTGTCAGTAAGATACCCATAGTTATTTTTAAGGGGACCTATTTTATCTCTAACTTTTGTTCTATACACCTGGAAAAAACTTTTGGATTAGTTTTGAATCCCTAGCAACTTTAATTTTGTAGTCCCGTTTAGCTTTTCTTATCCCCTTTTTAACGTCCCTCTTAATGTCAATATATTGATTCAAAACATGACTCTCTCCTCTTTTGATACGCCTATAAATTCCTTTCTTCTGCCCTAAAAGATATTTGAGTCTATTATTCATCCATTTTGGGTCATTTCTATTTGATCTAATTTCAGCAGTCTTCTTCATGTTCTTTGGACAGCATGTATAGTGTTCAGAAAACTTGTCATATTGATAGCTCTCTTCATTACCCCAGTCCACAAATGATAAAGTAAAGTAAAGTCAATTTTATTTCTTTGCAGTTATACATATTAATTGGTAGTTACAATCATAAACTGAAGTGCAAGGAGAGCCACTGGCATGCCATGGCATTAGGGGCAGCTTAATCTAATGACTTATAGACTATGTACATAATACTAGAGAAATTGATTGAGTTTATTCTAGTTAGTATATATTTTATTTCAAAATTACATAATATGATTATATTATGATCTTGATTAAATGACAATATGATGATATTAAATTGTAACAAGTGTTTAGAGGATGGTAATATAAAATTGAGATTATCTTAAGGAAAATAACATTGAGCATTTTTGAAAGTAGTTTACAGTACGAGTATTTAGTTTAGGGTGAGTAGGTGGTTTTTGAGAAGAGTCTTAAATTTGTTTTCAGACAAGGTTATCTTAATATTTACTGGTAATGAATTCCAGATTCTGGGGCCCTTTATCTGCATAGAATTTTTACATTGGGTGGTATGGACTCGGGGTATATAAAAAGTGATATGTGTCTTGTGTTGTGGTCGTGGGTCCTATTAAAGTTGTTGAGGAGAATTTTGAGCGGAGGGTTGATATTAGAGTGTAGAGTTTTATGTATGTAGTAGGCACATGAATAAGTATGAATGTTTTCTACGGTGAGTAGTTTTAGACTTTTGAATATTGGTGGAGTATGCTGTCTAGAGTGGGAATTTATCATCATCCTGACTACTGCCTTTTGCTGGGTTATGAGTGGTCTAAGGTGGTTTAATGTTGTTGAGCCCCATGCACAGATTCCATAGGTGAGATAAGGGTAGATAAGTGAATGATATAGTGCAAGGAGAGCTGATTGTGGCACATAATAGCGTATCTTTGATAATATGCCTATTGTCTTTGAGATTTTCTTGGAAATTTGTTGTATGTGTGTTTGGAATTTAAGGCTACTGTCAAGGTGGATTCCTAGGAATTTTCCCTCTGTGAGTCTTGTGATGGTTGAACCATTGAGCGTTATGTTAAGTGGAACATTTGAGGTTTTGTTTCCAAACTGTATGAAGTAGGTCTTGTCAGTATTGAGAGTAAGCTTGTTTGTCATCATCCATGTTGATATTATCTGTAATCGGCATTAACAGTGTTGGCCAGTATGACTGGATTTGGGTGAGATAGACATAAGTTGTGTCATCTGCAAATAATATGGGTTTGAGTAGTTGTGATGCATTCGGTAGGTCATTTATGTAAATGAGGAATAGGAGTGGCCCCAGGACACTTCCTTGAGGGACTCCGACTGTAATTTGTTGTGTGGAAGAGTTCGCTCCGTTTGTGTACACGTATTGGCTTCTGTTGCTAAGGTATGACTTTAGGTAGTTGAGTGGGTGCCCCCTTATACCATAGTGTGCTAATTTTGTGAGCAGTAAATCATGGTCGACTGTATCAAAAGCTTTGCGTAGGTCTATGAAGATTCCCAGTGGGACTGCTTTCTTCTCAAGTGCGGTGTATATTAACTCTAACATGTGTATAATAGCATCGTTTGTGCTCTTGTTGGTCCTGAATCCAAATTGACAGGGGTTGAGTACATTGTGTGAGACGAGGTAGGAATAGATCTGTCTATGAATTTTTCAAAGATTTTAGAAAGCAGTGGTAAATTAGAAATTGGTCTATAATTATTCAAGTCAGTTTGATCACCTCCTTTGTGGATTGGGGTGACCCTTGCTATTTTGAGAATTGATGGGAAGGTAGAGGTTTCAATGGATTTATTGAATAGTGTTGCTATAATTGGTGCCAGTACCTGTGAGGCTTTTTTGTACATAAAAGGTGGTAAGCTGTTTATGTCTCCTACCTTGTTTTTAAGGGTGTTGATTATGAGCGAGACTTCAATTGGGTTGGTAGTAGCTAGGAATAGTGTATTAGGGTAGGTGTTGGTGAGGTAGTCTATTGGACGGTGTTCGAGCTTGGGATTGTACTCGCTAGATTCTTTCCTATGGTGGAGAAGAAAACATTAAGTCTGTTTGCTGTCTCAGTTGGTGAGAGTAGGGGTTCATCTGTTTTTGTTAATTTGATTGTGTTTTTGGATATCTTTTTATTTCCTAGGATTGCAGATAGGGTCTTCCAGGTCTTTCATATCACCTTTTATGTTCTGGAGCCTGTTCTCATAATACAATTTTTTGCCCTTCTTATCAGGCTGGAAAGGATTGATGAGTAGCGTTTGGATTGTTCTCTGGTTATTAGACCCCTTCTGTATTGTTTTTCATATTGGTGCCTTTTGTTAATGGATTTAAGGATGCTGGGTGTTAGCCAGGGATTGTTAAGTCTCTTAGCTGTGATCTGTTTAGTTTTTTTAGGGCAATGTTTGTTATAGAGGTTGTGGGTTTTTTTAAGGAAATTCTTGATGCATTCATTAGTACAGTCATACCTCGGTTAATGATATTAATCCGTCAGAGAGGGCATATCTGTAACCGAATCAATCGTTAACCGAATCAATTTTCCCCATAAGAAATAATGGAAATAAAATTTATCCGTTCCAGACTTCCAAAAGTAGTAAAATAAAATAATTTTTAGAACTTTTTGACATTAAATAATACACAATTTAATGAACATTAAAGAAATACATGTACATATAGTACAATAACATGTCACTTATATTTATTGAAGAGTTGTTGATGTGTGGAGGACGGGAGGAGGGGAAAGGATGGAGTATAGTATGCTAGTGTTTGGAAGGGGAATCCCCTTCCACTAACACTGCAGGTGGCAAGTTCTTTTTTGGTGTTACTGGCTTTTTTCTTTTAATGCCACTAGGACCAGGTTGAGAGTCACTGGACCCCTCTCTAACCAAAAATCTGTCCCGGGAGCTCTGTGTCTGGCGATTTTTTAACACATCCCTGAAATGACACACCACTGTGTCATTGTACAGGTTGCCAGCATGGCCTGCAACAGAATGGTTAGGGTGATATTCATCCATAAAGCCTTGCACATCAGTCCATTTGGCACAGATCTCCCTAATCCTTGAAGAAGGCACCTTCTTCCATCTCTGTTCCACCTCCTTCTCCTCCTCTGAACCATTGTCCTGACCTGTGGTCTCTTGTTGCAGTTGCTGTTGAAGCTCTTGCAGATCTTCAGTGGTTAGCTCTTCCTTGTGCTCCTCCACCAACTGTTCCACATCCTCACCACTCACCTCCAACCCCATGGACTTGCCCAGTTCCACAATTTCTTCCACAACAGGCTCAGGCTCAGGCTCAGGGTTCTGAGGCTCAGCCCCAAAACCTTCAGAATCCCTCTCTAGGACACAGTCTGGCCACAATTTTCTCCCGGCAGAGTTCAAAGTCCTGGTAGTCACTCCCTCCCAAGCCTTACCTATAAGGTGTACACAATGCAGGATATGGAAATGGTTTTTCCAAAAGTCTCTTAGGGTTATATTCATGTCTGTGGTCACATCAAAGCACTTTTGAAACATTGCTTTGGTGTAGAGTTTTTTAAAGTTGGAAATGACCTGCTGGTCCATGGGCTGGAGGAGAGGAGTGGTATTAGGAGGCAAGAACTTCACTTTGATGAATTTAAAGTCCTCCACAATTTTCTCTACCAAGTTTGGAGGATGACAAGGAGCATTGTCCATTATCAGGAGGCACTTAAGTGGCAAATTATTTTCCTGGAGATATTTCTTCACACTGGGGCCAAACACACCATTGAACCACTCTAAGAAAATGTCCTTTGTGACCCATGCCTTTTTGTTAGACTTCCACATCACACACAAGTTAGACTTGGTGATACCGCATCTGCCAAACACTACCTGGAGTGTACCTGGAGAGAATTCCAGGGGTCAACGCCCCCGCGGCCCGGTCTGTGACCAGGCCTCCTGTTGGACCAGAGCCTGATCAACCAGGCTGTTACTGCTGGCCGCACGCAGTCCAACGTACGAACCACAGCCCGGCTGATCAGGTACCGACTTGAGATGCCTGTCCAGTGCCTGCTTGAAGACAGCCAGGGGCTTGTTGATAATCCCCCTGATGTATGCTGGGAGGCAGTTGAACACTCTTGGGCCCCTCACACTTATTGTGTTGTCCCTCAATGTGCTAGTGGCACCCCTGCTCTTCATTGGGGGGATGTTACATCGCCTGCCGAGTCTTTTGCTTTCGTACGGAGTGATTTTTGTGTGAAGTTTGGTACTAAGCCCTCGAGAATTTTCCATGTGTATATAATAATGTATCTCTCCCGCCTGCGTTCTAGAAGTACAGGTTTAGGAACTTCAAGCGTTCCCAGTAGTTGAGGTGGTTTATCGCACTTATGCGTGCCGTGAAGGTTCTCTGCACATTTTCAAGGTCAGCAATTTCACCCGCCTTGAAAGGTGCAGTTAGTGTGCAGCAATATTCCAGCCTAGATAGAACAAGCGATCTGTAAAGTGTCAACATGAGCTTGGCTTTCCTGGTTTTGAAGGTTCTCATTATCCATCCTGTCATTTTTCGAGTAGATGCAATTGCTACATTGTTATGGTCCTTGAAGGTGAGATCCTCTGACATGATCACTCCCAGGTCTTTGACATTAGTTTTTCGCTCTATTGTGTGGTTGGAATTAGTTTTGTACTCCGATGAGATTTTAATTTCTTCACGTTTTCCGTATCTGAGTAATTGAAATTTCTCATCATTGAACTTCATATTGTTTTCTGCAGCCCATTTAAAGATTTGGTTTATGTCTGCTTGGAGTCTTGCAGTGTCTTCAACGGTGGACACTGTCATACAGATTCGGTGTCATCTGCAAAGGAAGACACAGCACTGTGGCTTATATCCCTGTCAATGTCTGATATGAGGATGAGGAATAGGATGGGAGCAAGTACTGTGCCTTGTGGAACAGAGCTTTTCACAGTAGCTGCCTCAGACTTTACTCTGTTGACTACTACTCTTTGTGATTTTCAAAAAGATTTTCAAAAAGATACACCAGTAAAGGCTTCACTTTGCAATCACCACTGGCATTAGCACAAAGCATCAAAGTTAGCCTGTCTTTCATAGGCTTATGTCCTGGCTGTGCCTTTTCCTCCTGAGTAATGAAGGTCCTGTTGGGCATTTTCTTCCAAAACAGGCCTGTTTCATCACAATTAAACTTGTTGGGGGAGGAATTGTTCAGCCTCTATGTACTCCTGGAATTCAGGCACATATTTTTCAGCCGCACTTTTGTCAGAACTGGCTGCCTCACCATGCCTCACAACACTATGTATGCCACTTCGATTCTTAAATTTTTGAAACCAGCTCTGCTGGCTTTAAATTCGCTCACTTCTGCACTCGTTGCAGGCATTTTCTTAACGAGATCATCATGCAACTGCCTTGCTTTTTCACATATTATTGCCTGCGAAACAGTATCTGCTGCTAACTGTTTCTCGTTCATCCACACCAACAACAAATTTTCCACATCTTCCAGCACTTGCGATCTCTGTTTTGTGATTACATATGCACCTTTAGCAATAACAACTTCCTTGATTTTACGTGTATTTTCCTTGGCCACAATGGTAGCGATGGTAGAATAGGCTTTACCATACAGCCTGGCCAGCTCAGTGATACGCACTCCAATTTAATATTTTTCTATTATCTCCTTCTTCAGTTCTACTGTATTTCTGAGCCTCCTTGCCAAAGGCTTAGCACTAGGAGCTTTCCTTGGACCCATGGTAGCTTATTTAGCAGTTGCAAGCACTAAAAACAGTGGAATAATGACAATACAGTGGTCCCTCGGTTTTCGCCGAAAATTCGTTCCAGAATGCTGCTCAAGTGCCATTACCAAACGAATTTACTTCCTTAAGAAATAATGTCACGTAGGTTAGTCTATTTAAGACCCCCAAAAATACACTTGCAACAGAACTTACGAAAATACACTTACATAAATGTTCGAGTTTGGAGATGCACAAAAACCGAGGGACCACTGTGTACTGGTATGAATGCGTGGGTGGAGTGGGTGGTGGTCGCTCTCGCTTGTAAACAATAGCACACTGACGCTCCCTGGAGTGCCCGCACAGCTGGGCGCCACGCGGACGCGTCCGGGAAGAATATCGTAAACCAAAGCAAACATCATTAACGGAGTCACTATTTTGACGTAAAATGTATCACTAACCGAATTTATCACTATCCGGCGCCATCGTTAACCAAGGTATGACTGTATCTGAATATGTTTCTAACTCATTTTGCCAGTCAATGTTATTCATTGCTGTTATAAAGTTATTTACAGCTGACTCGTTATGTAGTCTGAAGGTAACTTTTGTAATATCTTGGGGCACCACATAGAACGAAAGGAACACGTTAAGGACTTGGGAATAATTATGTCTGCTGATCTGTCTTTTAACCCTTTCAGGGTTATTGACGTACTAGTACGGCTTACGCCCTGGGGTTATTGACGTACTAGTACGCCTAAATTCTAGCGCCCTCAAATCAAGCAGAAACAGGCTGTTAGGCCTAGATGTGATAGAATGGGTCTGTGCGGTCAGTGTGCGCAGTATAAAAAAATTCCTGCACCACACAGTGCATAATGAGGGAAAAAAAACTCTGACCGTGTTTTTGGTTTAAAACAGCGATTTTGCAGTCTATTTTCGTATGGTATTTATTGATGTATTCTCGTTTTCTTGGTCTCATTTGATAGAGTGGAAGATATATTACAGAAATAGAGATGATTTTGATTGGTTTGACAACGACAAGTTCCTTGAAATTGAGCTCAAAGTAGGGAAAATGTTCGATTTTTGACGATGTTCAAGAGTAAACAAATCACACCATGCATCCAATACACATCAACTAGCGAGTCTAATATTCATGCACAAGTGCTCTAATATTATTTATACCATTTTTACAACGATGCAGTTGTATACATAACAGTAAATCTTTTATTTTTTTGTGAGAATAAAAATTCAAAATGAAAAGCAAAAGTAATGTAAGAGGGGCCAGGAAACGAGACTAATGAACAGAGAAGACGTTATTTTAGTGCCAGGAATGTCTGCCTTGTTTATTCTGGACCCTATTTTGAAATTGGCATCGTTTGAAATTTGTGTGAAATTGGCCAAATTGCCATTTTCTGACCACTATTTTGGGTAGTTGTAATTGGTAAATAGGCGGTTTCTTGTACTCAATCGACAGAAGAAATGGAGTTCTAGCGAAATAGCTAACATTTTAGTTGACTAAAACAATGGAAGTTGCCAAAAATAGGGCTCAAAGTGGGCGAAATCGCCGATGCGTAAGTGTCATGGCTACCGCTAACTTCGCGAAAGCATAATTCCGTTAGTTTTCGATCAAATTTCATAATTTTTGTGGCGTTATGATCGGAAAATTATTCTCTTATCATTTCATAAGAAATTTTTTTTTCTTTTAATTCTTGGACCCTGAGAACGAGTTTCGGAGACCCCCCTTGGACCCTGAAAGGGTTAAAGACCATAACAAGACAAAGATCTCAACAGCCAGGAAGATGACGGGGTGGGTATTGAGAACTTTCAAAACAAGGGAAATAATACCGATGGTGACACTCTTCAAGTCGCTAGTGCTCCCTCACTTAGAATACTGCTCAGTGCTGACGGCCCTGTTCAGGGCAGGAGAAATATCAGAGCTGGAACAAATTCAGAGATCGTTTATGGCTCACATTGAGCCATTGAAACATCTAAATTATTGGGAATGCCTTCAAGTCTTGAACATGTACTCATTGGAGCAGAAGAGAGAGATACATGATAATATATACCTGGAAAGTACTTGAGGGCCTGGTCCCAAATCTGCACACTGCCATAACAACATACTGGAGTGAGAGATATGGGAGAAAGTGTAAAATAAACCCAGTGAGGAGCAGGGGGGCGGTGGGGACAATACGGGAGCACTGTATTAACATCCGGGTCCCAGACTATTCAACAACTT
>WNWK01029420.1:0-24429 GCA_009830355.1 Cherax destructor | reverse complement strand
AAAAGTAAACCAATGAATGAATTTAAATAACTAAATTAAAAAATTTGATAACATTAATCTGACAAAAAAAATGCCATTTTTAAAGTGCCTAAAAAACTTTTTTTTATTAGAGATTAATCCTTAAACATCAAAAAATATTTCAACCTCTGCCAGTTTGGTGACCGGGATAATGCCAGACAAAAATAAAAGGCCACTTTACAGGGGTCTTTTCGCAGGCAAACCCGGGAGCAACGAGCTGTTTCAGGCCCTCTCCCCCCCACGTATCCTCAGTGCCACAGGGGAAAAGTGAGGGAAGTGTTGCATTTTTTGTCTCTCCGCCCATCTTTTGTCCATGCCTTTGGTTTTGGGGGCTATATATGTTTGATTAGGGGAAAAGGAGAACACCTGAAACATAGCTCAAATCATGGGGTTTTCACAAAGCGGGGCATCAGACAAAGAAAAGTGGAGAATGTTGGTGTGTGCAAGAGTTCAGTGAGGAACGGGGTGCAGTTTAAAGGCTGGTGGCGTTTTTAAAACCATCTGCCAAACCTGGCCGGCCCCCAAAAAGAATTTTTTGTACCTTAATTGGTTAAAGGAGGATTTAAAGGGGACACCTAAGATAACTGCTAGAGAATTGAAAAAACCCCACATCTTCTCCAGAGGTGTCTGAAAGAACTGTTAACAGACTTTGGTTAGAATTGGGCTACAAAAATCCCACCAGGTTAAGAAACCGGTCCTCTCAACCCACAGAAGAAATGTGGCGGGATTATGAAAAGAAATACTTCCTACTCCTCAACAGTGGTCTAAAAAATTTTTTGGAGTAATGAAGCTCCTTCACCATCACCGAATTGGGGGGGGGACAGGCCCAGCCAAGGGTAGTGACCTGCTAGACCCAAGTGACCGGGGGCCCCCAAAAACCCCCGACTCGCTTTTGGAGATGTTTAGTGCTCAGTGTTGGTGAACCATTGTGCTTAAAACAGTATAAACCCAGTAAATTCCGGAGTTTTTGGGGATTTTTCCCGAGGCATTTGAAAGGGGGGGACGGTTTTTTGGGAGGGGACTGTGTTACCGCCAAACTGTAGTTAGTGGTTTTTGGGGCGGGGAAGAGATTTTCTTTTGTGGCCAGGCAATTCCCCAGACCAAACTTTTGGGGAACCCCTGGTCAATAGGAAACAAAGTTTACTGGAAAAGGTATCAGTTCCATCCTGCGGCTGGAGGCTCTCACGGGAGGGAAAATATACCCCAAACCCCCAAAATTTTTTGAGAGTTTTCCCCCAAGGCTGAGGACGTGTTTAAAAAAAAGGTGCACCCCCAAATTTTAAAAACCCAGTAATTGCAAAAATTTTTAAATTTCATGGTATGGGTTTTGGTCGTGTGTGGGGGGGGGCATAAAGCCGGCTACCACTGTAAAGCACTTGAAATAAATGAATATCCACTATCTTTATTGACCTTAGGAAGCTTTTTACAGTTGCCCCCAAATCCTACACCCCAACTATATAATAAATCTTCCCCCAAATGCACCAATGTTTTCTTATCAAGGGTACAACATCTTCACAAGACCGGGGCACTGGCATTCCACGGGGAATGTCTTTGGGCCCTCTGTTTTCCTCTTATGCATCAAATTTTTTTTATAATAAAAAAAGTCAAAGCACAGGGCAACAGCACAGTCTTATGCTTCTTCCAAAGGATCACATAAATTTTAGACCTTTTTTCTTTTATTTAAAATTTTTTTTGTCATCTCCCCCCAAAAATTTAGCATCCTAAATTGTTAATAAGCCCTTTTTAAAATGAAAAACGGAGACTACCAATAAACTCATGAAATGACAAGATCTTCACACTATGTTTGAGAGAAGAGTGAGGAATGTTCAGTTAAAACTATGTTTAGAATTTTCCTATCACTAAACATAATGAAAGGAAAATTTCTGGGTCTGTTCCTTGACAACTTGAAATTAACAACTACATCTAACATATTCAAAAAAAGTGCCCAAAACAGTTGGCATCCTCTCCAAGATATGTTATAATGTACCACAAACAGACTACTTACAGTATACTACACTAATCTACTCTACCTTTCCTATGCTATTTGTGCCTGGGGATCCAAGACAGCAAATGCCTCAAATCAATAATAACTCAACAAAAGACAACAGTATTATGATCACTCCAAACCTCACAGGGGGATTTAACTCCGGTGAGAGAGTTGTAAAATTCCAGACCGAATGATCACTCAGTCTGCCAGACACCATCACCCCCCACTTTCAAAGGCCTAAACCTACTATATAATGCATTCACTTATGCTTCTGACATTCTACATATACAAAACAAGAAATTCTAATATTAATCCTGTCCTGAAGCACTTCCTTGATAGTTGCAATAGAACCATAGGTATACTACTAGAGACAAAAATCTCTGACATACCCTTGTGTCCAACTTAATCTTTGTAGAAACTCAATATCCATAAATGGACCCAAAATCTGGAACTTCCTACCAGAAATCTCCAGCCTCTATCTGTCAGCATCTTCAAAACTAATGTACAGTCATCCCTTGGTTTTCGCTGTCTCAGTTTTCGCCGATTTTGGTTTTCGCTCACTTTTTCGTGGAAAAATTGTCTCAGTTTTCGCCGATGGTACGGAACCTGTACACCAATGCCGCGCACATACAAAGGCCGTAGGCCGCCACCCACGCACATTGTCACGCAGTCTAGCATTGTTTATGCTTGAGTGAACATCACCCCAGGAGTTCATACAAAACATTTATTAACAATTCATTGTTTTTGGCCCTTGATTATTGTGTGACTACTAAATAGCTACCATGGGCCCAAAGAAAGCTCCTAGTGCCAGTCCTTTGGTAAAGAAAGTGAGAAACACGATGGAGTTTAAGAGTGTAGCAGGCATGCTTTAATGGTGATATTTTAAGTGTAGGGAGTGTAGGAACCCTACATTTTCGTTTGTCTTTATTCTAGTCACGTATGTTTTTATTTTTTACTGACAGTTTTTATTTATACCTTGAGAATGCCTCATCCAATCGGTTTCAAATCAACTCGTGAAGTGAGGTGCTCATAAACAAACTATTTTTATTATAAAGTGGAATACAGTATATTATACAGTTAGAGCCCCTTATGGGTTTAATGCTTAGTTATGATTATAATAATACAGTTAAGGTGAATGACATATTACTACTTTATAAAAGCCCTTGTTATTTAAAACATTTTGGGACAGTCTCGATTTTGGTTCCTCTACGATAACTATAGAATGCCGCTGGTTTTCTTACTTATGAGGGTTGTGATTGATATTGGAGCTCGTGGGTGCCAAATTGTCATTATTTCTTTCTAAAATGGTATGGTATTTTTCTGTGAAATAACTTTAGTATGCCTTTTCTAAACAACTTCAATGCTAATGACCAATTCATTGTATGCAAAACATGATACCTTTCTTGACCAGACTGCATTTGTACAAATCTGTCAATTTAACATATACTTAATAAATTTGAAATTGTCGAATTCTTTGTGATGACTGGAGAATGCATCTCGTCAGCTTTTAATTTGTGAACGTGATTAAACAAACGGTTTGTGTGCAGTGAAGAATGCTTCTTGTTATCACCATGAAGTGCACAATAAACCAGGTTCTCAGCAGGTAAAAATAAAATGTGGGTCTTCATGCTTGGTAAATGTAGAGAGCAGCTTAAATTTAGTCCTCACAGGCCACAGCCTAGGCCTACAACCAAGGGAGGGGCTAGAGGGGCATCAGCCCCCTGGAAACTTTTTGATTCCTCTCCCAGGGTATTTTCAGAAATTAACAGAACAAGAATATGTTAAGTAAAAGGACACAAATGCAACTAATGTGACATTTTATTGAGGCAACGTTTCCTCTCCAGGAGATTTGTCAAGCCGTATGGCTTGACAAAGCTCCTGGACAGGCTGCAGGCCTGGTCCAGCAACTGGCTCCTGGAGTTCAACCCCACCAAGTGCAAAATCATGAAGATTGGGGAAGGGCAAAAGACCACAGATGGAGTACAGTCTAGGGGGCCAGAGACTACAAACCTCACTCAAGGAAAAGGATCTTGGGCGAGTATAACGGTGGGCACATCTCCTGAGGTGCAATTACAATTAACTGCTGCAGCATATGGGCGCTAGCAAACCTAAGAACAGCATTCCGACATCTTAAAGAAGTCGTTCAGAACCCTTACACCGTGTATGTAGGCCTATATTTGAGTATGCAGCAAAGTTTGGAACCCACACCTAGCTAACACATAAGGAAACTAGAGAAAGTACAAAGGTTTGCAACAAGACTAGTTCTGGAGCTAAGGGGCATGTCCTACGAGGAGAGGTTGAGGGAAATCGACCTGACGACACTGGAGGACAGGAGAGATAGGGGAATATGATAACAAAATACTGAGAGGAATTGACAAGGTGGACAGAGACAGAATGTTCCAGAGATGGGACACAGCAACAAGGGGACACAGATGGAAGTTGAAGACTCAGATGAATCACAGGGATGTTAGGAAAGTGTTTCTTCAATCAGAGTTGTCGGGAAGTGGAATAGTCTGGGATATGATGTAGTGGAGGCAGGATCCATACATAGTTTTAAGAAGAGGTATGATAAAGCTCATGGAGCAGGAAGAGGCAGGGCCAGGAGCTGTGATTAGACCCCTGCAACCACAGCTAGGGGGATCACAACTAGGTGATTACACACACACGACGCACACACACAGGGCCAGAAGCTGAGTCTCGACCCCTGCAACCACAATTAGGTGAGTCACACACACACACACACACAGCCCCGATGGCATGGTGGCTAGCGCTCTTGCTTTACCACTGAGTCCCGGTTCCAATTCCCGCGGGGTGAAACATTTCGAAGTGTTTCGTTACAATACACACACACACATACATACATACAACAGGCCTAAGTGCAATCGACATGTGCCTAGGACAAAATGGTAACTAACAGTGGAGGCAGGATCCATGCATAGCTTCAAGAGGTACGATAAATCTTTTGGACCAGGGGAGAGTGGACCTCATAGCTACCAGCGAAGAGCTGTAATCGATCCCTGCAGCCACAAATAGGCAGAGTACAATTTTTAAAAGGGTGGTCCACTCAGACCTTGACAGTCTGATGGAAGTACTGCTTCCTTTTTTTTTGGGTGGGGTTGGGGTGTCAACCTGTGGGGTGAATAAATGCCTAACCCTGGTATTAGTTCACTCACTTCCAACCACAATGTTATAATGCAAGATCCTTCCTGTAGCATAAATGTTATGTTCTTAAAGTCTGCTAACTATACGAGGGTTATAAAGCCTGGAAGTCTCCCAGTTCATGACCACTCAAGAATACTAATCTCTAAAATAGGATTGAAGTAAGCCTCTTCAATACCCGGCACAGGTGGAAATGTTGGGCATATTTCCTTACACCTGCTTTCCCTGCTCACCTAGCAGTAAGTAGGTACCTGGGTGTTAATCGACTGTTCTGGGTCGCATCCTGGGGAGGGTGGTAGTATACCTCAGACAAGAGCTGGGCTCTGAAATAAGATGAGTTTGGTTAGCATGTAAAATTAAGCTGTAAACCTCTCAATTAACACGTAATAAAGTGACAGTCCTCTCTCCTGACCTGAACTGCCTGAAATGCTCAGGCATGTTAGTGGCTTTCTTTGTACTTTATTTTATAACATGTAAATCACACATTGTATATTATACAAAGAAATAAAACATTTATTTAACTGTCCTGTGATGGTAGTTATGTGTCTATTTCTACAAGTACATGTACAAGGTATACAGACCATAGCTGACATCAATGACTACTATATAGAAAGCCCCTTGTTATGCAGAGCATTTCCCGCAAATTAGGTCAATTTTGTCCCAGGATGCGACCCACACCAGTCGATTAACACCCAGGTACCTATTTAACTGATAGGTGAACATGGACAGCAGGTGACTTGTGAAAACACGTCCCTAATGTTTTCCAGCCGTACCAGGCATCGACCCCAGGACTTCAGTGTGTGAACTGATTGCGCTAACGATGGAGCTAAAGGACATCTATGTCCCGACCATAAAAGAACTGACGGAAAGATTTCTGGAGAAGTGTACTGTGGCGACAGTCCACGAGGCCTATTATTATAATTGGGAGAAGCTCTAAACCTATAGGAATTCGTAGAAAACCTGGGGAAATGGGAGACAATCAGGTTCAATCAAGGGAGGCAATCAGGTCCAATTCTTTGCATCAAGAGCCCCTGACCAGCATCAAGGAGCCTTCCTAGAAAACACGAAAGCACAAAGAACCTGCTCCCCAACCTATTCTCAAGTGATTGTTTTTGATACCTGGGTATACCTGTAGAGGTTTCGGGGGTCAATGACCCCACAGCCGGTCTGTGACCAGGTCTCATGGTGGATCAGGGCCTCATCAATCAGGCTGTTACTTTTGGCTGCACGCAACCCGATGTACGAACCACAGCCTGGCTGGTCAGTACTGACTTTAGGTGCCTGTCCAGTGCCTTCTTGAAGACAGGCAGGGGTCTATTGGTAATCCTCCTTATGTATGCTGGGAGGCAGTTGAACAGTCTTGGGCCCCTGACACTTATTGTGTTGTCTCCTATCGTGCTAGTGGCACCCCTGCTTTTCAGTGACTTCTCATTGCTCACATGGCTGCATTTTCAAAGTACCAGGGCATTGGCTGCAATACAACCAGGAATGTTACCCGGACTGGAAAATAGAACCAACCCTTCTTGCTTTTGAATCTTAGAGCACAAATAATTAAAATACTGTCACATTTGGCAGATTACCGTCTGCCAAACCTAGGCCTAGCTCCTTCAAGAATACATCTGTTGTACCTTAACTGTGTTAAGAAGCAGTTAGAGGTAACTGCTTAACACAGTTAAGGTATGAACAAATGTCTCCTCGAGGGCCAGGCTGAGGTTTGGCAGACGGTAACTCAACACCGCCACCAACCTGAAACGCTGCAACCAGTTCCTCACTGAACACTCACACACCTAACATTCTCCACTATTTCTTTCGTCTGGTGCCCAGCTTTGTGAAGCCCTATGATTTGAGCTATAGTTTCAGGTGTTAAAGGCTTCCTTTTACCCATAATCAAACATGTATACCCCAAAGCCAAAGGAATACCTGACAAAAGATGGGGCGGATGAAAAGACAACAGTGCAACACTCCTCTCACCACGGCAGCCACGTGAGCACTGAGGAGTCACTTGGAGTGTGGTGGCAGGCCGTAACTCATGCTAATGGCTGCTACCCAGCAGAATGCACTGATGAAAAAGACCCCCTGTATGGTGGGCCTTTGATTTTCGTCACGGCATTATGCCGGGCACTCACCCTGCAAAATGCCATGACGAACACTATATCCTCGTCGACTGAATGATGTATAAAGTTATGCAATGGACTGCAAGTTTGTTTATAAATTGACGACACCTTGATAAAAAAATATTTGTTCACACATAGTACATGCATAAATTACTAAAATAGCATACACTTGTACAGATGTTAATGTTGAGGTCAATGTTAATGTAGAGGTTAATGTAGGTCATTATTAATATAAGGTTCAATATTAATTTAGGTCAATATTAATATAGAGGTCGGTATTATGGAGGTCAGTATTAATATAGGTTAATATTAATGTTGAGTTGTTGGGTAGTTTGACCCGAGTCATGTAATAATGATTGTCAATAGATATACTATTTATACTCAAAGACCATAACATTGTATCAATACATCTGCTAGAAAAATGACAGGATGGATAATGAGAACTTCAAAACTAGGGACAAGCCCATGATGACACTCTTCAGGTCGCTTGTTCGATCTAGGCTGGAATATTGCTGCACACTAACAGCACCTTTCAAGGCAGGTGAAATTGCTGACCTAGAAAATGTGCAGAGAACCTTCACGGCACATAACTGAGATAAAACACCGAATTACTGGGAACGTTTGAAGTTCCTAAACCTGTACTCCTAGAACGCAGGCGGGAGAGATACATGATCATATACACTTTGAAAATCCTAGAGGATTAGTACCAAACTTGCACACGAAAATTACTCCTATGAAAGCAAAAGACTCGGCAGACGATGCAACATTCTCACAATGAAAAGCAGGGGTGCCACTAGCATGATAAGAGAACACAATAAGTGTCAGGGCCCAAGACTGTTCAACTGCCTCCCAGTATACATAAGGGGATTACCAATAGACCCCTGGCACCAAAGTCAGTACCTGGCCAGCCAGGCTGTGGTTCGTACGTCGGGTTGCATGCGGCCAACAGTAACAGCCTGGTTGATCAGTCCCTGATCCACCATGAAGCCTGGTCACAGACCGGGCCACGGGGGCGTTGACCCCCGAAACCCTCTCCAGAAATACTCAACAAAACCACTACAAGTTAAAATGTATTTTGTTTTTAAATTATCAATTCTTTTGGCTATTAAAGAAGAACAGTTTAATAACAGAAAAATATGATTTAAAATCCATGGAACACAGAGAAAATGAAATAAACATGGAATTGAAAAAAAATATGAATACGTACAATAAAAAATCTAATTTACAAGGAAAGGAATATAAAGGAATACATTATACATTGAATAAAAACATATGAATATACATAGTATACATTGAATAAAAATGTGAATATACATAGCATTAAAATGTTTTTTCCTAATGTGGGGGTTACACTTCTCACACCGTTGCAGTACAAATTCCCACAGTCGCATAAAAACATCTAAACAGCTGTAAAATACTAAATTTCTTTATATTTAGCTTCAGATAAAAAGGTGGTACTTGCACACTGCATGTGTATATATGTGCTAGGACTCTGCGTCTAACACGCCATCACTGCTTAGAAATAAATCTTAAGACTACGCCTTACATTCGACAACCTAACTTTTTCGCCTTCGTTTAGAGCTGGGGTAATATCATGAGCCTTGTGGAGATCATTCGACAACCTAACTTTTCGCCTTCGTTTAGAGCTGGGGTAATATCATGAGCCTTGTGGAGATCATTGGACAACCTAACTTTTTCGCCTTCGTTTAGAGGCTGGGGTAATATCATGAGCCTTGTGGAGATCATTGACAACCTAACTTTTTCGCCTTCGTTTAGAGGCTGGGGTAATATCATGAGCCTTGTGGAGATCATTCGACAACCTAACTTTTTCGCCTTTGTTTAGAGGCTGGGGTAATATCATGAGCCTTGTGGAGATCATTCGACAACCTAACTTTTTCGCCTTCGTTTAGAGGCTGGGGTAATATCATGAGCCTTGTGGAGATCATTCGACAACCTAACTTTTTCGCCTTTGTTTAGAGGCTGGGGTAATATCATGAGCCTTGTGGAGATCATTCGACAACCAACTTTTTCGCCTTCGTTTAGAGGCTGGGTAATATCATGAGCCTTGTGGAGATGTATCGTCAATTTCCTCTTTCGAGTAAAACTACAGTCACAAGAAAAACACTTGTGAAGCCGGTTGGCTCCATGGGAAGTCCAGTGCCTTTTGAGATGACCTTCCGATGCCACTCTGAGTCCACATTTTGGACAGATCTTAGCTAGGTTGGAGGTCCTAGGGGTCGTTTTCCGAGCTCTACGAATAACAATATCTTTACACCCACTCTTGGAAGGAAGGTGACGATGATGGGGTACAACTTCATGGGCATTTTTGTTCTGTTGAATGTCACCACCTTGGTTATCACACTCATTTCCCGTGCGATTGTTTTTATTTGATAATGGATTAAAATCAGTCATATAGGGATCTATGTTTTCTTTGGCTTCATTCTTTTGTATATTGTCAACAGAGAGTTTAGCTTTCGAGAGTGCAGATGGTTGGGATATTAACTCAAATAGTTGTTCATGCTGAGATAGTGGGTCCGTCCATGGTAATGCAGATGATTGATGTTCAGATAGTGGGTCCGTCCATGGTAATGCAGATGATTGATGTTTAGATAGTGGGTCCGTCCATGGTAATGCAGATGATTGATGTTCAGATAGTGGGTCCGTCCATGGTAATGCAGACGATTGATGTTCAGATAGTGGGCCCGTCCATGGTATGCAGACGATTGATGTTCAGATAGTGGGTCCGTCCATGGTAATGCAGATGATTGATGTTCAGATAGTGGGCCCGTCCATGGTAATGCAGATGATTGATGTTTAGATAGTGGGTCCGTCCATGGTAATGCAGACGATTGATGTTCAGATAGTGGGCCCGTCCATGGTAATAAGACGATTGATGTTCAGATAGTGGGTCCGTCCATGGTAATGCAGATGATTGATGTTCGATAGTGGGTCCGTCCATGGTAATGCAGATGATTGATGTTTAGATAGTGGGTCCGTCCATGGTAATGCAGACGATTGATGTTCAGATAGTGGGCCCGTCCATGGTAATGCAGATGGTTGGTGTTGGGACAGTGGAGCCGGCAGTGACCGCCCAGATGACTGGTTTTGGGACTGTTGGATCGGTAATGGTAGTACAGATGGTTGGTGACGAAACTGCTCAGCCGTCAGTGGTTGAGCAGATGGTTGGTTTGGGATTCTGGGGCCCACCATGGTAGCACCAATATGGACGATTTGTCGCTTGTTTGACTGACATCGGAAAATGTTGTTGAACTCCTCTGTAGTAACGCTGACTAGGCGAATGACCAACACTATTAACATCTTTTCCTTGAGAAGTGTTAGCGGAACGTAATTTAGCATCGGCTACCACGCCGCACCTGCAGGAAGAATTTAGTTTACACTACAGCCTACCAACTGCACATGGGTCAAGGGTGCGTGTTACCTGTAAACTAACATTCAAATTACAGTATATTTAGTGTATATGCACACACACAGCCTCATGGCGCGTGTGTATAGTTCAGAAGGCTGGGTATTCGAGTCACTCCGAGGTCATCTTTATTAAGAAGAGGTATGATAAAGCTCGTGGAGCAAGGAGAGAGTGGACCTAGTAGCGACCAGTGAAGAGGTGGGGTCAAATATGTAAAAATTTCTACAACCCTCCTTGCTAGTATAAAACTGGCAAACTAGCACCTACATCACGCTCCTTGCTAGTATAAAACTTGATCCTTTACTGTTCTGGTAGTATGCACCATCTGAACTCAGCAGCTGGTAAACACAGTAACACAGACATCTTCCGTAATACCCTGAAGTTAATTTTAACAACTGGGAAGAAATAATCTGCTACTTAAGACAAATAAGGAGGAAGAATACTGGATTCTTAGTCAGATTAAACCTCTCTCACCCTACCATCCTTTAAGGGCGACTCAGTATTTGGGATTATTTAACGAAGGAAAAATTCTCGATGTGTAAAATCGAGAAGGGTTGGTGGCTTGTAATCAGACGAAGCCACCCAAATCCACCACCACGTTAAAACGACGCAGCATCGTGAGGACGACTAAAGTATTCAAAAATACATTAGTGAATACTTTCCATTGGTGGGCTGACTTATAAAATGTCTCAGCATGCATAAAGTCGAGAAACTTAACGGCAGAAGAGCAGCAGTGTACTGCTTATCCCTCCAGCTATATTTGCCAATGACCTGCACTTGAAACGTAAATTTACAAAATATTTTTAACCACACGAATTCCTGAATTCATTTGTAAATGATACTCAGACTGAAGACACTCAGATCACAACATAATACAGGTCCAGACATGTATGAGGGGCCCCAGATCAACAAAATATGATCAGTCGCGAGGAGCCTTCTCAATTTCAACTTCAATAACAAAAACATAAGGTGGGACCAAGTAAATCAAGTCCTAAATGATATAAACTGGGAAGATAGCCTAAGCATCACGGATCCCAACCTATGTCTAGAACAAATTAACTCTGTGGCACTTGAGGTTTGCTCAAGGCAAATTCCCTTAAGGAAAGGAGAAGATGCAAACTAGAAGAGGAGGCGCCCCTATACAGGCGAAGGCAAAGAATAACGGAGCGGCTACAGGAGGCCAATATATCTGAAATACGTAGGGAGACACTGGTCAGAGAAATAGCAAACATCAAATTAAAACTAAAGGAATCTTACAGGAATCAAGAAACGCGGGAAGAACTAAAAGCCATAAATGAAATTGAAAGAAACCCAAAGTATTTCTTTTCCTATGCAAAATCAAAGTCGAGAACAACAACCAGTATTGGGTCCCTACTTAAACGGGATGGATCCTACACAGATGACAGCAAGGAAATGAGTGAGTTATTTAAAAGTCCCAGTATGACTCAGTTTTAGCGAGCCGCTAACCAGACTGAAAGTTGAAGACCTAAATGAATTTTTTTATGAGAGTGCCACAGAACTTGACAGACGCATGCCTATCTGACATCACCCTGACGCCAAATGACTTCGAAAAGGCAATAAATGACATGCCCATGCACTCCGCTCCAGGCCCAGACTCATGGAACTCAGTGTTCATCAAGAACTGCAAGAAGCCCCTATCACGTGCTTTTAACATCCTATGGCTGTATAACCCCTGTGGTTTAGCGCTTCTATTTGATTATAATAATAATTATAATTGACATCCTATGGAGAGGGAGCATGGACACTGGGATCGTCCCACAGTTACTAAAAACAACAGACATAGCCCCGCTCCACAAAGGGGCAGTAAAGCAATAGCAAAGAACTACAGACCAATAGCGCTAACGTCCCATACCATAAAAATCTTTGAAAGGGTTCTAAGAAGCAAGATCGCCACCCATCTTGATACCCATCAATTGCACAACCCAGGGCAGCATGGGTTTAGAGCAGGTCGCTCCTGTCTGTCCCAACTACTGGACCACTATGACAAGGTCCTGGATGCTCTAGAAGACAAACAGAATGCAAATGTTATATACACAGACTTTGCAAAAGCCTTTGACAAGTGTGACCATGGTGTAATAGCACACAAAATGCGGGATAAAGGAATAACAGGAAAAGTTGGTAGATGGATCTATAATTTCCTAACAAGTACAACACAAAGAGTAGTAGTCAACAGAGTAAAGTCTGAGGCAGCTACGGTGAAAAAGTCTGTTCCACAAGGCACAGTACTCGCTCCCATCCTGTTCCTCATCCTCATATCGGACACAGACAGGGATATAAGCCACAGTGCCGTGTCTTCCTTTGCTGATGACACCCGAATCTGTATGACAGTGTCTACCGTTGAAGACACTGCAAGACTCCAAGCAAACATAAACCAAATCTTTAAATGGCTGCAGAAAACAATATGAAGTTCAATGATTAGAAATTTCAATTACTCTGTTTCGGAAAACGTGAAGAAATTAAAAAATTCATCGGAGTACAAAACTAATTCCAACCACACAATAGAGCGAAAACTAATGTCAAAGACCTGGGAGTGATCATGCAGAGGATCTCACCTTCAAGGACCATAACACCGTAGCAATCGCATCTGCTAGAAAAATGACAGGATGGATAATGAGAACCTTCAAAACCAGGGATGCCAAGCCCATGTTGACACTTTACAGATCGCTTGTTCTATCTAGGCTGGAATATTGCTGCACACTAACTGCACCTTGCAAGGCAGGTGAAATTGCTGACCTAGAAAATGTGCAGAGAACCTTCACGGCACGCATAAGTGCTATAAACCACCTCAATTACTGGGAACGCTTGAAGTTTCTAAACCTGTACTCCCTAGAACGCAGGCGGGAGAGATACATTATTATATACACGTGGAAAATTCTCGAGGGATTAGTACCAAACTTGCACACGAGAATCACTCCCTACGAAAGCAAAAGACTCGGCAGGCGATGTAACATCCCCCCAATTAAAAGCAGGGGTGCCACTAGCACGTTGAGGGACAACACAATAAGTGTCAGGGGCCTAAGATTGTTCAACTGCCTCCCAGCATACATCAGGGGGATTACCAACAAATCCCTGGCTGTCTTCAAGCAGGCACTGGACAGGCACCTAAAGTCGGTACCTGACCAGCCAGGCTGTGGTTCGTACGTTGGACTGCGTGCGGCCAGCAGTAACAGCCTGGTTGATTAGGCTCTGGTCCAACATGAGGCCTGGTCACAGACCGGGCCGCAGGGGCGTTGACCCCTGGAATTCTCTCCTCCAGGTAAACTGTCCAAGGAAAACTGTCACAAGACTGAAGACACTATGGAATGTCAGAATTGCTTCAGAAATAATACGTTTCTCATGCATTCTCCAGTATAGCAGTTAATTAGATGTGAAGGACCTGCCTAGTATGGGCCAACAATCCTGCTGCAGTATTCCTCCTTTATGTTTTCATGTCTTATAAAGTGCTCCACAGGCTCGGCTGGAACCACATGATTGCTTTCAGAGTGTGGGTGACAAAATATAAAACCTGACCTTTGTCAGCATTTATATACTGAGCGAGATATGCCAAGGGTAAAACTGAGGAATGGCTTCCAGTACTTCCCCTTTCCAAAAAGAGTTAGTTTACGTACCACGAATATTATACGAGGTCAGAAGACATAGGAAGTTAACTTACAATAGCTTGTCTTAGTGCTCGACAAGGCAATGTTTGACACCCTCAATTTTCTAATATGTATATCGCAATTGGCACCCCAGTAATCGAAAACTATCAAAATTATTTAAATAAAGTTGGCTTTACATAAAGCAATTACAGTTGTAACCATCCTCTAAATAAGATACTGTACATCAGCCATGAAAATTTGAAGATCTACAACCCAAAACATTGAAGGAAAAATTCGACAACCACTTTACGTCACGGGGACATAATAAATATATTCCCATGAACCAGATAAGGGATCGTTTACCGCAGTCTTCCATTTCCTCACAGTGGCATAGAATACTAGTTAAAATGAAAAAAAAATATATATATAATACAACTTACCTTTAGTGGGCGTTGTAGGATTAAAGGTGTGAAAGAAAGAAGGAGATCAAAGCGCACATCGATCACCTCGCTGGCAGGGTCGATGGTGCTGGCAGGGTCGATGGTGCTGGCAGGGTCGATGGTGCTGGCAGGGTCGTATGGTGCTGGCAGGGTCGATGGTGCTGGCAGGGCCCGATGGTGCTGGCAGGGTCGATGGTGCTGGTGGCTTCAAGTTTATCAACGAACCACTCCAGCCCGTCCCTCAACATCGGAGATCTCATTGACATTGCTGTAAATTTGTGTGCTGTTTCTTATTTTCAATTAAGGTTCTTTAAAAAATGTTGCTATTAAGATCTTAAAGCCTTGCAACAATTAGTGTCTTCAGCGCTTTATGTTTGTCATCGTGCTCTCTGCTTGTCTTCGGTGCTCTCTGCTGTCTTCCGGTGCTCTCTGCTCGTCTTCGGTGCTCTCTGCTGTCTTCGGTGCCTCTGCTGTCTCGGCTGCTCTCTGCCGTCTTCGGTGCTCTCTGCTGTCTTCGGTGCTCTCTGCTGGGTCCTCTCGGTGCCTCGCTGTCTTCGGTGCCTCTGCCGTCTTCGGTGCCTCTGCTGTCTTCGGTGCTCTCTGCTGTCTTCGGTGCTCTCTGCTGTCTTCGGTGCTCTCTGCTGTCTTCGGTGCTCTCTGCTGTCTTCGGTGCTCTCTGCTGTCTTCGGTGCTCTCTGCTGTCTTCGGTGCTCTCTGCTGTCTTCGGTGCTCTCTGCTGTCTTCGGTGCTCTCTGCTGTCTTCGGTGCTCTCTGCTGTCTTCGGTGCTCTGTTGTCTTCGGTGCCTCTGCTGTCTTCGGTGCTCTCTGCTGTCTTCGGTGCTCTCTGCCGTCTTCGGTGCTCTCTGCTGTCTTCGGTGCTCTCTGCCGTGCTTCGGTGCTCTCTGCTGTCTTCGGTGCTCTCTCGCTGGGTCTCTGCGCGTGCCTCTGCTGTCTTCGGTGCTCTCGCTGTCTTCGGTGCCTCTGCTGTCTTCGGTGCTCTTCTCTGCCCTGCTGTCTTCGGTGCTCTCTGCTGTCTTCGGTGCTCTCTGCTGTCTTCGGTGCTCTGTTGTCTTCGGTGCTCTGTTGTCTTCGGTGCTCTATGTTTTCATATCTTCAGCGCTCTGTGCTTTATTCGTAGATGTTTCCGCTACTGGAGACACATCATGGCTGGAAAAAAAACATGAAGAGAATGGAGATGAAATCTATCAAGTACCACTAGGCAGGTTAGTTTAATATCTTTATTATGCACCCCATACCCATCCTGTGGGAGGTGCAAAGATAATGTAATCAGTCCGTCAGTCTCGGAGAAATAGTTTTGAGGTGGTCAGTCCCTCAGCCTGGAGAAGAGCAGCTCCATGGTATGGAACGATATGAACCTGATATGGAGCTGAACTCTTCTCCAGGCTGAGGGACTGACCCCTCAAATACTACTTCAAAGTTGATGGACTGATTTACTTCGCTACTACTCCTGCTGACTCCGCATTTGACTGAAGAAGCCTACTGTGTAGGCGAAACGTTTCAACAGTTACCCAACGGTTGCACATGTGTCTTAATCATCTTTTAAGATAACCTTTAATAATTTAAAACATTAACTCTACACAACAAATCACTAAGAGTTATCCAACAAGTTACGAGGCTCCGGCAGGTGCTCAGAGAATTATAACCTGCAGCCTAACTGGTCGAAGACATGGTTAAACTTAAAATATGTTTACCTGGAGTTTACCTGGAGAGAGTTCCAGGGGTCAACGCCCCTGCGGCCCGGTCTGTGACCAGGCCTCATGTTGGATCAGAGCCTGATCAACCAGGCTGTTAATGCTGGCCGCACGCAGTCCAACGTACGAACCACAGCCTGGCTTGTCAGGCACCGACTTTAAGTGTCTGTCCAGTGCCTGCTTGAAGACAGCCAGGGGTCTATTGGTAATCCCCCTTATGTATGCTGGGAGGCAGTTGAACAGTCTTGGGCCCCTGATACTTATTGTGTTGTCCCTCAACGTGCTAGTGGCACCCCTGCTTTTCATTGGGGGGATGTTACATCGTCTGCCGAGTCTTTTGCTTTCGTAGGGAGTGACACTAGTGTGCAAGTTTGGTACTAATCCCGCTAAGATTTTCCAAGTGTATATAATAATGTATCTCTCCCGCCTGCGTTCATGTACCTTAGTCTGTGGTACACAATTTGCACAGTGAGACGTAGGTTACTCTCAATTAATTAAATGACTGGAGGCGTTTTTTCCTATCCTCAATCCACAGAGACTGTCTGAGAGCGAGGATTGTCGTGCAGTAAGAAGGGCCCAGAGAACAAACTGTGTATGTGTATTGTGTGTGTTCTCCCTGGACAGTAGGTAGGTAGATTTGATATTGGAAAAGCGCTATGACTGTACGTCGTTCAGAGCCCTTAACAACAAAAAAAAAAAAACACACAAAACATCATAGTCGCAGCCCAGCTCTGGTGGTGCGAGGGTGTGTGGTGCTCTGACCTGACCCCTGGCGACGCTTTACAGCACTTTGGTTTTCCAAAGCAACATGGCGACAGCAGGGAGGAGACGTCTGAACACTGTCTGTGTTGACCTTGTGACTGGTGTTCTAAACCCTGCAACGGCCGGGACTGTCTTACCGACGATATTACGAGATGTGTATGGTCTTGACATAGGAGATTTGTATGGCGTTGCCCTGAATGGGATGAATAGAGTATTGTGAAGCTACTGACGGCAGAAGTTTATGAACGACTCGTAGATCGACACCAGGATCATGTCTACACGGTGCACACTGGCCTTCAGGTACGATTGAAGGACGTTTCACGTACGTACACTTGGGTACGTTTGAAGAACGTCCCATTCGGAGCGGACCCGACGGACATCAGTACGGTCTTCAGTGTATGGTACGATCCCGCAGCAACACCTGGAAAGTGGAGCGAGGGACCGATGATGGGCCTCCCTGAGGGGTCGTACTCATTGAAAATGACATTGAAGCACCCCATACCATCCTACGTTGTGATACCAGACTTCAGGACTCAAGTGTACGTGACCTACATGGGACAGCGCAGGACGTGTCGCCTGTGTGGCGCCTACGATCATGTGGCGGCTGACTGCATGAGGAGGACGGGACCCAGACAAGTGCCAGAGCAACGAGTAGTGAAAGTGCAGGCGCAGAGAGAGGAACGGAAGGAGGAGACGCACGGGAGAAGCAGACGAAACTCTGGAGTGAGATTGTGGAGGGTTCTGAGGTGGTTTGTCAGACCCTAACACAGGAATCTGTTATACCAGTGGTTGACTGTGATCACCAGGAGAGTTCGGCAGAAGAGGTACCACTGGAACAAATATTAAAGGAAATATTGGACGACCTTTCCCGGTGCTAAGTGTAAGCACTAATGATGGTTTGCTAAATGCAGTAAATGTGGTGAAAGTGTGGAGAGTGCCAGTCAGTGGAACAACACTTAATTATGGAGGATGTGCAGGTGGAGGTCCATCAGACCGAGGATGAAAGTAGTGTGGAAGATATAAAGAGGACACGTAAAGGTCTGGCAATTCATCAGGCAGTGAGGATGTGCTGACACCGGCGCAGAGGATCTGTAAAAGGCCTCGTGGAAGTTGCTAAAAAGATCTAGGTTTGGTACTAGAGAGGGGTACTTTTAAGGAGGGAAGCAAACGGGTAAAATGAGTAAGGAAGTCAGGGTACAACTTCCACAGAGGCCTAGGGCAAACCCTTGACATAGTTTTCAAGTGTTTAACACTTAATGTAAATGGGTTGAGGGATGAAATTAAGAGGGCTTGGGTGGAGTGTACGTTGCGAAGGTATGGTGTGACAGTTGCTTATACAGGAACACAATTATAGGTGTGGTGGGGAATTACTTTTGAATGGATACAAAGTGTTTGCAAGTTCATCCAGTAGATTAAAGGGGGTGGCGGTAGCAGTGGCGGTGTCAAGCCCTTTCAAACCTTTGAGATGGGAGGAGTGTGGGGGTAGGCTGGTTAGAGTAGATGGGGAGTGGAGTGGAGTTAGGGTATGTTTTTAGAGTGTACATGCCAGCAGAGGCGGCAAGGAAGGTAAAGGTGGATTTTGTTTGGGATTACATGATTTATGCATGTCGGGATTTGCCAAATGTAACAATTGTTGGAGGGGATTTTAATTGTGTAATTAGAGAGAGGATGTAGAGCCGCGGGAGGAGGTTGTGTACTTGCAGACTTAAGAGACGTACTTAGGAGGGTAGGTTTGAAAGACGTGATTGGGGTGGGAGGTGCGGGTGAGCCTACGTTGTTGGAAGAGGGTATGCGGCTAGATTAGACAGGATTTATGTAACAGGTAGCGTGGTAGTGGGGGTGCAATATTTGGATGTGGGTTTCACGGATCACAGGGAGTGTTGGTGGAGGTGGGGTGGGAAGGGGATGCAAAATGGTATAGAGGTTTTTGGAAATTAAATGTTCAGTTATTAAAGGGTGATGGTAAAAGGAGGAATTTAGGGATTGGTGGGGTGGGTTTTGGATGGGAGTAGGGGAGGGGGCTTTGGTGGATTGGTGGGTAAGTAAGGGGAAGCCTGGCATCAGCTTACTATCAGAGGTTGGGAAGGGGAAGAAGCGGGATGGAGATACGGTTTACAAAATTACATTGAGGACTCTTGAAAGACTTATATGCGGGAGGACATAGAATGACAGAGGAAATTAAGGTGTTGAAAGATAGGTTGAAGACCTTGCAGAATGAGAGGTTTGGGGCATGTAGAATGAAAGCCGGAATGGATGATGTGTTGTGGGGGGATAGACCCTCACAATATGTTTTGGGGAAGTGTAAACAGAGACGGGATAGAATGTCATTGGAGTATCTGGAAGTGGATGAAAACATGGGGAATTATGTGAAGGGTATGAGAATAAATTCCACGGAAGGAATGAACGGTATGCTGATAAGTGGTTTGCAAGGCACATGAGCAGTGGGGGGTGGGGATGGAGGAAAGGAGCATTTTATTGGGAAAGATTAGGGAGAGGTTGAGTAGGGAAGATCGGGAGGGATTGGAGGGCATGATTAGTGAGAGGGAGGTGTGGGAGGCAGTGGAAGGATTAATGGGCAAGGCTCCAGGTATGGATGGTTTGGCAAATGAATTTTATAAGGAGAATTGGGACATTATAAAGGATTGTATGGTAGGTGTGATGAATGGTATGAAAAGGACAGGTGCAATGGGGAGGGACATGGGTATGGGGGTAATGGTATTAGTGAGGAAGGGAAGGAAGGAAACATTAGAAATTATAGACCTTTAGTCCTTATGAATACGGATTATAAAATATATGCTAAAATTTTAGGTAATAGATTAAAAGGGTGATAGGGGGTGATTGAGGAAGGACAGGGGGATACCGGGGAAAGGGTGTGGGGAGGGACATGAACATATTAAAGATTTCATAGATAGAGAAGAAGGGAGGAATACTTGCACTGGATTGGAAGGGAGCATATGACAGTGTGGAGCGTGAGAGTATGTTTGGAATAATGGAAAGGCAGGGGTTTGGATTGGAAGTGCTGGATTGGGTTAGGGCGTTATATGCAGGGGCAAGTGTGAGGGTGCAAATAAATGGTAGGTTGGGAGGAGGTTAGGGTGGAAAGGGGTCTGCGACAGGGGCCCCTGTCGCAGATCCTCGCTTGCTTACAGGATCCGTTTACAGATTAGTGGGGGATGGGAAGGGGTTAGGGGAGGGATAAGGGGATTAGAAATGTGGTGGGATATGTAGATGACACGACGGTGTTAGTGTGTCACGAGGTGGGGCTGGTTAACATAGGAATACACTTAAAGTCTTTCTGTAGTGCAACTGGCATGAGGGTCAATGGAGCTAAATCCCTATTGTTGGAGGTAGGCGCTTGGGTGGGGGCGGGTTGGGTAGCAGGTATGGGTGGAAAATTGTGGACAGGGTGAAAATATGTGGTATTGTTTACACGAGGGACAGGGATGAGGCGAGAGAGGTGAATTCGAGGAATGTAGTTAAAAGTGCGACGGAGCGGTTGAATAGTTGGAGAGTGGGAGAGCTAACGTTGCGGCAGAGGGTCATTGCGGTTAATAACATGATATAAGTAAGATATGGTATATTGCCAACATTTTTCCTTTATTAAGTTGGGATGTTAAAGAATTGGAGAGCAGGGTATTTAAGTTTATTTGGGCACATGGTAGACATTGGCTCAGGAAGGAGATAGTTAGGAAAAGGGTAATTTCTGGAGGTTTGGGTTTAATATGGCTGGAAAGGAGATTGTTGTGTATGTATGTGAAACGTTGTGTGGTAAGGAGGGGTGGGTTGGGGGAGAGGTGAGGCTGGGGTGGAAGGGGTGCTGCGGGAAGTAGGAGAGTGGTGGGGTGAGAGGGAACTGGGGCAGTGCAGAAATTGGCTGCGGTGCTTGTTGGTTATACGGAGCCACAAAGGTTGAGTGTTGCAGTTATAATGAGGTTTGGTGCTGGGGAGGAGACGGTGGAAGGGGAGGCGGTTTATCCAGTATATGACTGGAAGGGATATGGAAGGGGTTCAGGATCTGAGGTTGCCGGCGAGGACCGGGAGCTGATGTTTCGGTTTTTACATGGGGGCAGTGGCGTCACGGGAGAATTTATTCCGATGGGATTGGCGAAAGACGGGAAATGTCAAAGTGTGGCTTGCCGGAGTCGGCTCTGCATGCAGTATATTTTGTGAAACTCTGGATGGGGTTCGTAGGTGGATGGGAGGGTGTTAAGGGGTTTGGGTGGGGGACATCCCTTTGTTACGGGCTATTTACTTGGATTTGGGAGGGTTAGACATATTGATAAAAAGGGATTACTGTACTGTATGGTGGACTTCGTGTGCATGTCGTGGAAAATTTAAAGGGGACATGAGTGTTAGGGAAAGGATGGGGGCTGGCGGCACGTATATATCCACTATGTGCAGGAATCGTTAATATATGGGAGGGAGTGGGGTTCGAGCTTTTCAGAGGGGTACAGGAAATTGAGTGTGCAGGGTTTATTGGGAGACAGATATGGTAATGAAAGGGCTTGACAGAGGCGCTGGTGGAGCATTGGGTAGGTGTGGTGGAGAGGCATACATAGATAGGTAGATAGGGGGTTAAGCCATTAGAGGACGGGGGACGGATGACATCACAGTTGGGGGACCGGGTGACTGTCTAGATTATTAGTGTGTTGGAAGTGGATGTGTGTGTGGTGGAGTGAAGGGAGGTTGGGGTTTTGCAAGGGGGAGGGGGAGAAAGGGGGTTTTGTAGGGTTTGGCCGGATCCTCTGGTGCCGGGGGGCATGGTGTGGTTAGGTTTGGTGAGAGTGGTATGAATGTCTTGGACTATAATTAGTACAGAGATGGTACTGAAACAAGGGCGTAGTCCCCGTGGAGTTAAGGAGACTGGAAACCTTGTGTGGTAGGATTATTTTGTGCGCACGGTAAATATTATTTGCAGTATTCACTGCATAGTATTAGGACTAGTCACTGTTATTGTGGACTATGTATCATTATTTGGGTTTGGTTTTGTTATCTGTGCACACTGTACATTATATTTGCAGTATTCACTGCATAGTATGGACTAGTCACGGTTATTGTGAACTATGTATCATTCTTTGGGTTTTGTTATTTGTTAAAATGTGCACACTGTACATTTTATTTGCAGTTAACAGCATAGCATTAGAACTAGAGCTAATATTATTGTGAACTTGGTATTGCATTATTTGGTTTTTTTTTTTTGTGGACTCTGTATCAAGCATAAGAGGGGAAGGGGACAAGAGTTCACTATTTGTAGATAAATGGTTAGGGGTATGTTTTACTGATATATGCATAGCTTATTAAAGGAAATTGCTATTGCACAATTTGTAGCATGTAATTATTGAACGTTTCGGAACTGTAAAATGTAATTTTATTTTGTGCACTGTAAAATTTATTTGCAGTCGTAATGAGTATTCACTGTATATCCTTAGGAATAGAAAATATGTTATGGTGGACTGTATTTCATTATTTGGGTTTATGTTTTGTGGACTCTGTATTTATTTATTTATTAGGGGAAAGGGGACAAGAGTTCACTGGTGGTAGAGGTAAGGGTTTTAGGGCATAGTTTTCTGATATTTTCGATATTTTCACTGTTTAACCAAAGAATTGCTGTTGTATTATATGCAACATGTATTTTGCATGTTTATGAATTATAAATGTATATTTATTGGAAACTAATAAAATGTAAAAAAAAATCCCGCTAAGATTTTCCATGTGTATATAATAATGTATCTCTCCCGCCTGCGTTCATGTACCTTAGTCAGTGGTACACAATTTGCACAGTGAGACGTAGGTTACTCTCAATTAATTAAATGACTGGAGGCGTTTTTTCCTATCCTCAATCCACAGAGACTGTCTGAGAGCGAGGATTGTCGTGCAGTAAGAAGGGCCCAGAGAACAAACTGTGTATGTGTATTGTGTGTGTTCTCCCTGGACAGTAGGTAGGTAGATTTGATATTGGAAAAGCGCTATGACTGTACGTCGTTCAGAGCCCTTGACAAAAAACAAAACACACAAAACATAAACCATTAAAACTATAATACCACATTAACAAAATCACCATCTGTTAAAAATCCCACTAAATTACCAAGGCAAAATACTCGGCTAAAAGTCCCCCGAGACCCCACACGGGCACCCAAGTAATTATACAATCGTGATGGAGGCAGAAATGCCTATGTTGTGGGTAAACTTAGAAATATGTTCCACAGTCAGCTGCATACAAGGCATAAGGCTGTAGTTGAGATATTACAAAGCACTTTGACCGTGTAGGTCACTCTGCCCTTTCACCAATATTAAGAATAAAGCTATAATTAACAAACAATAAAAGCTGCCAACACAAATAAATACAACCGTACTCAAGCTAAATAATCAGCATTAGTTAAATACCCATTTAATTAATGTCAAAACTCCTCTAAAATTCCCCAAGACCTTTACAGATATCTCGGCAATTATAAAATCCATGACAAAGATGAAAAGGCCTGAGCTGTGTGTTGCGCAGTCAGTGTCGTCCAGGTCTGGACAAGTCAGTGCCTCCTCCCCCACGCCACCGGGGAAGGAGGGGGCGGTGTGTGTGAAGATGAGGGAACACTGGTTTTGGGGACATGCCCATATCTTGCAAGATGTGCATGGGCTACAAATAGATGTGTTTGTTGTAGGTAGGACAGTGTGAACAATAATGCACAATCACAATCGGTGTGTAGGGAAGTGCCCCACACCCCCCTTCCCGGGCTGCCCCGTGTGTAGTAAACAGTGACCCTCTCATAACCCCTCACCCCTGCGCCTCAATCATTCAGCTCCCCCGCCCCACCCACCCGACTCCCAGCGCCATCCTATTTCCCCTCCCAGCCCACGATGGCACAGGGTGTGCCGGGCTCACAGGAACTTCCACCAGGGACAGCGCCTGGAGTTCGACAGCGGGCAGCGTCAGGGTGCCACTGGCAGGTGACTCAGTTCCTCGCTTCAACATCCGGCACATGGTGGATGTCTGGCCACCCGGAGGGCTCCAGGTGGGGAAAAAACCAACAGATTCTCCCAGCAGAAGAGAGCCTGGGATCTGCAACAAACTGGCGTCCACCAGGATTTGACAGTCCCCAGGGCTGCTCTCCCCGGGCTGTTAGCAATGGTGTCCTCAAAGCAGATCCGGCGCAACCTGCTGCTGTTTGCAATGGTTGTCTGGCTGTCCGCCGAAGAGGGACAGGCACCTTGCAACATCTGTT
>WNWK01029419.1:0-24429 GCA_009830355.1 Cherax destructor | reverse complement strand
ACACCTCTGGGCCCTAAAAATAAAACCCCGGGGCCCCTAGCGGTGAGTGTGGCGAAAAGGTCCTCCAGCCAGGTCTGTATATCGGGGCGGGTGTCGGTGAGAGAGTCAGGGGATGGAAGTTCAGTGAGCGGAGTCATCTATGGCCGACCTTTGGGGGAACATAGCCGTTCCCCCGATAAGTGAGGCTGTTATCCCTGAAGGTGCAAGGGCCCCCATGGTACCCCGGGATCCAGGCTTTCCCCCCCCCCCTCATGCCCTGAGAGAGAGAGAGAGAGAGAGGGGTTATAATTTTTTTTTCTTGAACATAGGGAGATGTGGCTCATTATATTAGAAGCATAGTATTACAAAAACACTTTCCACTATGATGATAATGAGTCAAGAACGTGAGTTACTGGGTGCTGAGGTGGGTGGGGTGGTGAGCTCAGACTGAGTCCCTTGGTCCCCACCCTAGCCCACCCCCGCCCATGAAGGAAGAGGTTGGGGCCCCCCGTCATCCCATGCCCCCCGTGCTGCTGCCGCTGCAGCCGTGGCCACCACCAGGGCCCCCTACTCCATTGCCCTTTAAATTTGGGGAAATAATAGATGGGTCGCCAAGGGTGAAAAAGCGCACGGTTGTGTACAATATCATGGGTGGTGCATGTAAGGTCTGGGGTACCTTATTTACTGTGTACATAGTGATACCACCTACCTGGGGGAAGAAGAAACCCAAAAAGGAGGAAGAGAGAGGGAGGAGGGAGGGGGGTAGATGTATGTCAAGGGGGGACCCCTTCTCCATCACTATCTGTCGACACCATCAACACCATTATCACTAACCACTCTGCCCTCGTTCAACCACCATCACTAACCACTACTCCCCCCCGCCAAAACCACCACCATCACCAAAAACCACTATCATCATCCAAAAACCACCACAACCACTATTAACACCACAATCATACATCTAGAAAAATACTGATCCACTTGTTCAGGCATCTATGTCCAAAATTCTAAAAAAATTTTTCTCGAGAAAATTTGGGAAAAACTCAAAAAACGAAAGGAGACTTAAAAAAGCTTTACTGAGCAAAATTTACGGGATTGGTTTTAAAAGAGCGAAACTTTGTCACAAAAAAAACTGAAAATAAATTTTAATCTACATTATACTACCTTACCTTTTATATAATTTTAAGAGTTTCGAGAGTTTATCTATTTTTCTGAGCCCGGGCCCTGGGCCAGGCTCCTGGTGCTTGCCTGGTCAACCAGGTTTTTGCTGCTGGAGGCCCACGCCCCACATATCCCCCACAGCCTGGTTGATCTGGCACCTGGTGAAGATACTTGTCCATTTTCCCCCTTAAGGCTTCTACAATGGTTCCAGCCGTGTTTTGGATATCTTCTGGTAAGATGTTGAATAGTCTGGGGGCCCCGGGGTGTTAATACAGTGCTCCCCATTGTCCCCACCCACCCCTGCTCCCCCACGGGGGTTTTTTTTACACTTCCTCCCATATCTCTCCCCCAGTATGTTGTTATGGCAGTGTGCAGATTTGGGACCAGGCCCCCAAGTACTTTCCAGGTACAGTCATCCCGGTTAGCGATGGTGTCGGATACCATAAAAATTTGGGTTTGCGATACTTTTTTTCGTCAAAATATTGACTCAGTTTTCGATGATTGTTCGGTTTACGATATTCGTCCCGGACGCGGCCCCCGTGGCGCCCAGGGGGGCGGGCACTCCAAGGAGCGTCAGGGGCTATTGTTTACAAGCGGGCGACCACCACCCACGCATTCATACCAGTATATTGTCATTATTCCACTGTTTTTAAATGCTTGCAACTGCTATATAAGCTACAATGGGTCCAAAGAAAGCTCCTAGTGCCAGCCCTGTAAAGAGGCTCAGAAATACAGTAGAACTGAAGAAGGAGATAATAGAAAAAAATGAAAGGGGGTGCGTATCATGAGCTGGCCAGGCTGTATTATAAAGCCTATTCTACCATCGCTACCATTGTGGCCAAGGGAAATACACAAAAACAAGGAAGCTGTTGTTGCAAAAGGGCATTTGTGATCACAAAACAGAGATCGAAGTGCTGGAAGATGGGAAAAATTTGTTGTTGGTGGATAAAAAGCAGTTAGCGGAGATGGGAGAGGAAAATTGTGAAAAGCAAAGCAGTTGAGATGATCTCTTAAAAAAATGCCTGCAACAGTGCTGAAGTGGGGAATTTTAAAAGCCGCAGAGGCTGGTTTAAAGATTTAAAATCGTGGCATACATAGGTTGTGGGGATGGTCCCGGCCAGTTGTGACAAAAGTCCCTAAAAATATGTGCATAATTCCCAGGGTAAAGAAGCTGAAAAACCAACCCCAACAAGTGTTAAATTTGGGAGAAACAGGCCTTTTTTTGAAAAAAATTTCCCCAACAGGACCTTCATTACTGGGGGGAAAAAGGCACACCAGGACACAAGCCTAGAAAGACAGGCAATCTGATGATGTGTGCTAATCCAGTGGTGATTGAAAGGAAGCCTTTACGGGTGTATCATTCTGAAAACCCCCAGTGTTTGGCAGATGGTAACAAAGTTAACTTGTGGGGATGTGGAAGTTAACAAAAGGCATGGGTCAAAAAGGACATTTTCTTAGATTGGTTCAATGGCGTGTTTGGCCCCAGTGTTAAGAAATATCTTGAGGAAAATAATTTGCCATTTAATGCCTCCTGAAATGGACAATGCTTTCATCCTCCAAATTTGGTAGAAAAATTGTGGAGGACTTTAAGTTCATCAAAGTGAAGTTCTTCCCCCCAATACCACTCCCTCCCTCCAGCCCATGGCCCAAAGGGGTTTTGAAACTTTAAAACTCACACCAAAGCAAGTTTCAAAAGGCTTTGAGGGACAACAGACATGAATAAAACCCCTAAAAACTTTTGGAAAATCATTTCCATATCCTCAGGTACACCTTATAGGTAAGGCTTGGGAGGGAGTGACTACCCGGACTTTTAACCTGCCTGGGAAAATTGTCCCGACTGTGTCCTAAAAGGGATTTTTAAGGTTTTGGGGCTGAGCCTGAACCCTGAGCCTGAGCCTCAGCCTGTTGTGGAAGAAATTGTGGAACTGGGAAGTCCATGGGGTTTGGGGTGAGGGGGAGGATTTGGGAAAAGTTGATGGAGGGCACAATGAAAGCTAACCACTGAAGATCTGCAAGAGCTTCAACAGCAAAACCAACAAGAGACCACAGGTCAGGACAATGGTTCAGAGGGGGAGGGGGTGGAAAGAGATGGAATAAGGTGCCCTTCAGTGATTAAGGGGATTTGTGGAATGTAAGGGGGGCAAGGGTTTTTGGATAAATATCACCCCAACCATGCTTTGGGAGGCCGTTGGAACCTGTACAATGACACAGTGGTGTCCCTTTCAGGGATGTGTTAAAGAACGCCGACACAGAGCTCCCCGGACAGATTTTTTTTTAGAGAGGGGGGCCCAAAACCTTTAACCTGGTCCTAGTGGCATTAAAAAAAAAGGCCAGTAACCCCAGAAAAAAACTTGGCACCTGCAGGGTTTTGGAAGGGGGTTCCCCCTTCCAAAACTACATACTCCCACCTTCTCCCCTCCTCCCCTCTTCCACACATCAAAAACTTCAAATAATGGTGACATGTTATTGTACTATACTATTTACATGTATTTCTTTAATGTTCAAAATTGTGTATTATTTAATGTCAAAAGTTCTAAAAAAATTTTTTTTTACTACTTTTTGGGAAACCTGGAACGGTTAATTTTATTTCCTTATTTCATGGGGGAAAAATTTATTGGGGAAGATAAATTCGGGTTTCAGATACTCCTGTCTGACGGGTTAAATCTCTAACCGAGGTATCACTGATTATTATCTGTACTTCCCCCGCTCCAATGAGTACATGTTCAAGACTTGAAGGCTTCCCAATAATTTAGATGTTTTAATGGCTCAATGGGCCCTAAACATCTCTGAATTTGTTCCGCCTAATTTTTTCCGCCCTGAACGGGCCTCAGCACTGAGCAGTATTCTAAATGAGGGAGCACTACGATTTAAAAAGTGTCACCATCGGCATTATTTCCTTGGTTTAAAGTTCTCAATACCCACCCCCTCTTCCTGGCTGTTGAGATCTTTGTCTTGTTATGGTCTTTAAAAGACAGATCAGCAGACATAATTATTCCCAAGTCCTTTATGTGTTCCTTTTCGTCTCTATGTGGTGACCCATTGCGTTTTGTATATAGTGTTCCTTTTGAGTTCTTCATTCTTTCCATACCTAAGCAGCTGAAACTTATCACCATTGAACGTCATGTTGTTCTCCACTGCCCACTGGAAGACCCTGCTTATGTCTTCCTGTAACTTTTCAGTGTCCTCTACCGTAGTGACTTTCATGCTTATTTTAGTGTCATCTGCAAATGATGATACAAAAGTGTGCTCGGTGTTTTTATCTATGTCTGCTATAAGGATGAGAAACAGCAGAGGTGCCAGGACAGTGCCTTGGGGCACTGAGCTTTTGACCTTGCTGATGCTGCATCTTGCCCTGTTCACTACTACTTTTTGTGTTCTGTGTGTTAGGAACTCAAAAATCCATCTGCCTACCTTCTCCGTAATGCTTATGGCCCTCATTTTGTGAGCTATCACTCCATGATCGCATTTGTCAAACGCCTTTGCAAAATCTGTGTAAATCACACTATGTGAGAGAAACACACACACCTGTACTCACCTAATGTGGTTGCAGGGTCAAGACTCAGCTCCTGGCCCCGCCTTCACTGTCCGCTACTGGGTCACTGCTCTCCCTGCTCCACGAGCTTTATCATACCTTGTCTTAAAGCTATGTATGGTTCCTGCCTCCACTATATCGTTCGCTAGACTATTCCACTTTCTGACTACTCTATGGCTGAAGAAATGCTTCCTAACATCCCTTTGACTCATCTGAGTCTTCAGCTTCCAGTTGTGCCCTTTGTTTCTGTGTTCCCTCTGGAACATCGTGTCACTATCTACCTTGTTGATTCCCCAGTATTTTGTGTGTCGTTATCATGTCTCCTCTAACCCTTCTGTCCTCCAGTGTTGTTAGTCCTATTTCCCTCAACCTTTGCACTTTCTCTAATTTCTTAACGTGCTTGACCAGGTGTGGGTTCCAGACTGGTGCTGCATATTCTAGTATGGGCCTGACGTACACGGTGTACAGTGTCTTGAACGATTCCTTGTTGAGGTAACGGAACACTAATCTTAGGTTTGCCGTCACCCATATGCTGCCGCAGTTATTTGGTTGATGTGTGTTTCGGAGACATGCTTGGTGTTATACTCACCCCAAGGTCTTTCTCCTTTAACGAGGTTTGTAGCCTTTGTCCACCTAGCCTGTACTCTGTCAGCGGTCTTCTTTGCCCTTCTCCGATCTTCATGACTTTGCATTTGGTGGGATTAAATTCAGAAGCCAGTTGCTAGACCAGCTCGTCAAGCTTGTCCAGGTCTCTTTGAAGTCCTGCTTGGTCCTCATCTGATGTATTCTCTCTCATTAATTTCACATCATCTGCGAACAGAGACACTTCTGAGTCTATCCCGTCCGTCATGTCATTCACATACCAAGAATAGCACTGGTCCTAGGACTGACCCCTGCAGTACCCTGCTCATCACAGGCGCCCACTGTGATACCTCATCACACACCATGACCCGTTGTCGCCTCCCTGTGAGGTATTCCCTGATCCATTCCAGTGCCCTTCCTGTTATACATGCTTGTTCTTCCAACTTCTTTACTAATCTCATATGATGAACTGTGTCGAAGGCCTTCCTGCAGTCCAGGAAAATGCAATCAACCCACCCTTCTCTCTCTTGTCTTACCTCTGTTACTTTATCATAGAACTCCAGGAGGTTTGTTACACAGGATTTGCCTTCCTTGAATCCGTGCTGTCTGGCGTTGATTATCCTGTTCAGCTCCAGATGCTCCACCATTCTTTTCCTGATGATTTTCTCCAAAACTTTGCACATTATACACGTAAGTGACACCAGTCTATAGTTTAGTGCCTCTTTTCTGTCTCCTTTTTAAAGATGGGGACTACATTGGCCTTTTCCATACCTCGGTAGCTGCCTAGTTTCAAGGAATGTGTTGAATATTATGGTAAGTGGCACACTCAGTACCTCAGCTCCTTCCCGAAGGACCCACGGGGAGATATTGTCTGGACCCATCACGTTTGAGGTATCAAGGAAACTGAGTAATTGCTTCATCTCCTCCTCAGTTGTGTGTATGCCCTCCAGCACTTGGTACATTCCTTGTTGGTGGCGCACTCTGTCCTGTCTTCCCAGCTGCCTTCCTGCCTCCACTGTGAATACTTCCTTAAACCTCGAGTTGAGCTCCTCACATACCTCTTGATCGTTACTTGTGAGTTCCCCATCTTCTCTCCTCAGCCTAATCACCTGGTCCTTGACTGTTGTCTTCCTTCTGATGTGACTGTACATCAGTTTCGGGTCAGACTTGACTTTCGATGCTATGTCATTTTCGTACTGTTTATGGGCCTCCCTCCATACCTATGTGTATTCGTTTCTAGCTCTTTGAATAATCTCTTTGTTTACTTGGGTTCCTTGCCTTCTGTACCTTTTCCATTCTCTGACACTCTGAGTCTTTGCCTCCCTGCACCTTTGGGTAAACCAGGGGCTCTTTCTGGCCTTCCCATTTAATCTTTTTCCTTTGGGTATAAACCGTTCCTCTGCCTCCTTGCACTTTGTCACTACTTATTCCATCATTTCATTTAATGACTGTCCTTCCATTTCCCTTTCCCACTGAACCTCCTGCAGGAAATTCCTCATACCTGTGTATTCCCCTCTGGTTTATCTCTTTCAGTACCGTTTTCCCTCTCCACCTGTAGCTCTACAATGTACTCAAAGTTCAGCACCATATGGTCGCTGTCTCCCAGGGGGCTCTCGTATGTTATGTCCTCTTATGTCTGAGCTGTTCATGGTGAATACAAGGTCCAGTCTTGCTGGTTCGTCCTCTCTCTCTCTCAGGTCATGTCCCTGACATGTTGGTTCCTCGGGTTTTCCCGTACCACATCCATCATCTTGGGTCTCTGTGTTTCTGGGCCCCCCCGTGGTTCTTGGGTTTTCCCCGTCCAAACTCCCCGGTTTAAATGCCCTGAAAACCCCTCCCGCTCATGTGCGCTTTTCTTGCCCCCCTGCCAGAGTGTCCCCATTTTTTCTGTTGTTTTTTGCCCTATTCCCTCCTGGCCTCCTGCACAGTTCTGTGGGGGGTTATACATCACTGCAATGACTATCTTGTGCTCCCAGACTGGATGGTACCCACAAAAAGTCCCCTCCCCACACACTTCCATTTTTTTCCATTTCCCCGAATCTCCAATGGTTCCTTTTGACAGTGCGGCCCCCCCCTCCCCCCGCTCCCTATCTTTCCTCAGGATCTAATATCCCCGTGGGAAGGTTTCCTAAAAAAATTTCCTCATTGGAGTTTGTGACCGCTATGATGTCTGGGACATCTCACCATTCTTTCATTCCCTTTTTTCATTTTATTTGTGGTTCCCCTCCGCATTTGTGTACCAAAACCCTTTAACCTCGTTTCAATACTTTGGCCCAGGGGGACCCTTTGGGGGGTTGGGGGTCAAAGGGGCTCAAAGGGGTTTCGCATGGGGGTGGGGGGTTTAAAATGGTTGGGGGTGGGTTGGTGGGGTGGGGTTTGTGATAGGGGGGGGTTTTGATGGTGGGGTTTGGGTTGCTGGGGGGGGGACCGGGGAATGATTTTTGTGTGTGTGGTGTTAAAATGTATGGTTGCCTTTTTGGGGTTTTTGTGGTTAGGCCCTCCAGGGGGGGTTCCCGGGGTGTGTTTGTCCTTCTGCCGGGGCCTTTTTTGTGTTGTGAAAGGAAGAGAAGGAAGAGAGAGGAAGGAAGAGAAGGAAAGGAGAGGAGAAAAAAGGGGAAAAAGGGAAAAGGGGAAAGGAAGGAAAGGGGGGAAAGAGAAAGAAAGAAGGAAAGGGGAAAAGAGAAGGAGGGGAAAGAAAGGGAAAGGGAAGGAAGAAGAGAAGAAGAGGGGAAAAGGGGAAGGGGGGGGAGAGGAGAGAGAGGGGGAAGGGGGAAAAGGGGGGAAGAAGGGGAAGGAAGGAAAGGGGGAGAGAGAGAAGGAGAGAGGGGAGGAGGGGGAGAGGAGGGGAAAAGGAAAGGAAGAAGGGGAAAAGGAGAGAGAAGAGAGGAAGGAGAGAGGGGAGTGGGGAGAGAGAGAGGGGAGAAAAGGAGGAGAAAGGAGAAAGGGGGGAGAGAGGAGAGAGAGAGGGGAGAGAGAGTTTTTGGGGGTTTTTTGGGGGGGGGGAAAAAAAACCCCTTTTTAAAAAATTTTTGGGGGGGGGGGTTTGGGGGGGCGGGGGGGTTTTTTTTTTGGGGAAAAGGGGGGGGTTTTGGGGGGGTTGGGGGGGGGTTTTGGGGGGGGGGTTTGGGGTTTGGGGGGGGGGGGGGTTTTTTTTTTTTTGGGGGGGTTTTTTGGGGTTTTTTTGGGGGGGGTTTTTTTTAATTTTTTTTTTTTTTCCCTTTTTTTTTTAAAAAAAAAAAAAAGGGGGGGGGGAAAAAAAAAAAAAAAAAAAAAAAAAAAAAAAAAAAAAAAAAAAAAAAAAAAAAAAAAAAAAAAAAAAAAAAAAAAAAAAAAAAATTTTTTTTTTAAAAAAAAAAAAAAAAAAAAAAAAAAAAAAAAAAAAAAAAAAAAAAAAAAAAAAAAAAAAAAAAAAAAAAAAAAAAAAAAAAAAAAAAAAAAAATAAAAAATATTTAAATTTATACATATATTTATTTTTTTTTTAATAATATAATAATAAAATATTTTTTAAAAATTTTTATTTTTTTTTTTTTTAAATTTTTTTTTTAAATATTTTTTTTTTTTTTTTTTTTATTTTATTTTATTATTTTAATATTTTATTTTAATTTTTTTTTTTTTTTAAAAATTTTTTTAATATTTTTTTTTAAAAAAAAAAAGGGAAAGAGAGGGGGGGGGGGGGGAAAAAAAAAAAGGGGGAAGAGGGGAGGAGAAAGGGGGGGGGGGAAAAAGAAAAAAGGGGGGAGAGAAAAAGGGGGGGGAAAAAAGGGGGGGGAAAAAAAGGGGGAAAAGGAGGGGGGGGGGGGGAAAAAAAAGGAGAGAGGGGGGAGAGGAGAGGGGAGGGGGAAAAAAAAAAAAAAAAAAAAAAAAAAAAAAAAAAAAAAAAAAAAAAAAAAAAAAAAAAAAAAAAAAAAAAAAAAAAAAAAAAAAAAAAAAAAAAAAAAAAAAAAAAAAAAAAAAAAAAGGGGGAAAAAAAAAAAAAAAAAAAAAAAAAAAAAAAAAAAAAAAAAAAAAAAAAAAAAAAAAAAAAACCCCGGGGGGAAAAAGGGGAAAAACCCAAAAAAGGGGGGGGGGGGGCCCCCCAAACCCAAAAGGGGTTTTCCCCTTTTTTTTTAAAATTTAAAAAAAAAGGGGTGGGGGGGGGGGGGGTTTTTTTTAAAAAACCCCCCCTTTCTCCAGAACACGACACATGACGCCCCCGCGATGATAGACACCTGTGGGAAATTGTTTTTAAAAAGAAGGATCTGGGAGACAACATCATATGGAACATATCACAAAGGTGTTCATAAGTTATTAAGCAGCATTATTATATGCGCGAGGCAGGGGAACCACAGCACAGCCTTCAGGAAGTTACAGAAAAGATTTTAAGACGTAATACATGAAGAATGTCAGACTTATACATCACATATGTCAGACTTATACATTACACCTGTCAGACTTATACATTACAACTGTCAGACTTTTACATTACACTTGTCAGACTTTTGAAAATAAGAAAAAGTTTTGGAGTGAGATTAATAAGTTGAGGAAGCCTAGGGAACGAATGGATTTGACAGTTAAAAATAGGAGAGGAGAGTTATTAAATATAGAGTTAGAGGTATCGGGAAGATGGAGGGAATATTTTGATGAGTTGTTAAATGTTGATGAAGACAGGGAAGCTGTGATTTCGTGTATAGGGCAAGGAGGAATAACATCTTGTAGGAGTGTGGAAGAGCCAGTTGTGAGTGTGGGGAAAGTTCGTGAGGCAGTGGGTAGAATGAAAGGGGGTAAGGCAGCTGGGATTGATGGGATAAAGATAGAAATGTTAAAAGCAGGTGGGGATATAGTTTTGGAGTGGTTAGTGCTATTATTTAATAAATGTATGGAAGAGGGTAAGGTACCTAGGGATTGGCAGAGAGCGTGTATTGTTCCTTTGTATAAAGGCAAAGGGGACAAAAGAGAGTGCAAAAATTATAGGGGAATAAGTCTGTTGAGTGTACCTGGTAAAGTGTATGGTAGAGTTATTATTGAAAAATTAAGAGTAAGACAGAAAGCAGGATAGTAGATGAACAAGGGGCTTTAGGAAAGGTAGGGGTGTGTAGACCAAGTGTTTACAGTGAAACATATAGGTGAACAGTATTTGGATAAGGGTAAAGAGGTTTTTGTGGCATTTATGGATTTGGAAAAGGCGTATGATAGGGTGGATAGGGGGGCAATGTGGCAGATGTTGCAGGTGTATGGAATAGGAGGTAGGTTACTGAAAGCAGTGAAGAGTTTTTATGAGGATAGTGAGGCTCAAGTTAGAGTGTGTAGGAGGGAAGGGGACTATTTCCCAGTAAAAGTGGGCCTTAGACAAGGATGTGTGATGTCACCGTGGTTGACCTCTGCACAAACCTAGGTGACCCCCCAGAAGACATGAGAGAGAGAGAGAGACAGAGACAGAGAGAGAGAGAGAGACAGAGAGAGAGAGAGAGACAGAGAGAGAGAGACAGAGAAAGAGACAGACAGAGAAAGAGACAGACAGAGAGAGACAGACAGAGAGACAGAGACAGAGAGACAGAGAGAGAGAGAGAGACAGAGAGAGAGAGAGAGAGACAGAGAGACAGAGAGACAGAGACAGAGAGAGAGACAGAGAGAGAGACAGACAGACAGACAGACAGACAGAGAGAGAGACAGACAGACACAGAGAGAGACAGAGAAAGAGACAGATAAACAGAGACAGAGAGAGAGAGACAGAGATACAGAGAGAGACAGAGACAGAGTGTGTGTGAGTGAGTTCGGATGAATCAGGGTAAGTCCAGGTGCCGTCTGAGAAACCTCGTATGGCCCCAAGTGACTCAGTATGACCACACGTGTCCCAGTGTGGCCCTATATGACAATAGGTGACCCCAGGTGACCTGAAATGACACTGACCTTGAACTTATCCTCCAAGGACGCCCTTGACGACTCGAACTCAGGTGAGTCGAGGAACTGCATGTTGGTTACGGAGTGAAGGAACTGGTTGTCAGCCATCACGTTAACCTGTGTGAGAGAGAAGGTAGTGATGGTAGTACTGGTGGTGGTAATAGCAGTAGTAGTAATAGTAGTGGTGGTAATAGTGGTGGTGGTATTTTAAAAGTAACCTGTAAATATCTTAAAGCCATGAAAAGTGTGCTGATAAATACACCAGAGAACTGAAACCCCTTGAACAACCCCTAAGAACTGACCTTCCCAGAGAGTAGCAGACCCAGCCTATCAGTGCAAGTGAGGTTCTGCATAGCGTAGGCCTCACCTGCATGTAGTGATATCACCTGTGCATACTCCACCGACACCAACCTCTTGAACAGCAGCCGTGGCACCTGTATTAATACACCTACATCAATACATCTTTAACAATACAACTACAATAATACACATACAATACACCTACAACATACCTACAACAATACACCTACAATATATCTACAATACACCTACAATTTACTTACAATAATACACCTACAATACACGAACGACATACAATACACCTATACATTCTTCAATTTTTCTCTCTTTCATTATTTCTCTTATTCTCTTTTTTCTCTGTCCCTTCCTCTCCTACCATTCACCACTTTCTCATTTTTAACCTCCCTTTCTTTCCTTTCCTTCCCAGTCTCTTATCTCTTCTCAGTTTTCATGCCGGCAGTGTCAGAGGGGACGGAGGATGGGGAGAAAGCCTTCTGCTTTTCTATCCTAGACTCACACACCTAGATGATACACTATACTTCTTAATCTAGGACAAAATTGATGGTTCTCAGCCAACAGCCTTCGTGTAGGCCTCCAATCCTCTGCTATCTCCATTTTCTCTGCTTTTATCTCCCTCCCTCTCCCTTTCTCTTCCCCCATTCCCTGCATCTATCTCCCCCTCTCGTAAACTAGCCAGGATCAGGGCGCCAAGGTGCTCACATTAAGGGGCTGGAAGAGCGCTACATACATGGCTTCTAACTCCTTGTTGACCTTAACAGGTCGCATCTGGTAGATAATGTAGAACATCTGACCCATGTTAAGCAGCATGAAGGTAAAGTTCCAGGAGAAGACATATGGGGTGCAGATCACATTCCACGCCCACATTGAGTATAGCAAGAATCCTGCAATAACAACCCATGCCCATGTTGAATACAGCCAGAATCCTGCAATAACAACCCATGCCCACGTTGAATACAGCCAGAATCCTGCAATAACAACCCATGCCCATGCTGAATACAGCAAGAATCCTGCAATAACAACCCACGCCCACGTTGAATACAGCAAGAATCCTGCAATAACAACCCACGTCCACATTGAATACAGCAAGAATCCTGCAATAACAACCCACGCCCACGTTGAGTACAACAAGAATCCTGCAATAACAACCCACGCCCATGCCTATTAGAGAGGGGGTAATGCAACGCCCACTTTCGTCTTATTCTGTGGTGAAAGATAATTGAGATTGAGGGACACAGATTGAAAGAAGTACACATAAATGTGCATACACACATACGGACGGAAACACAGAGAAAGATACCAACGGACAGAGATAAGACAGGCAGAGACATACAGCCTGAAAGGTAGAGATGGACAGGTAGAGAGACACAAAGGCAGACGGAGATAAGACGAGACAGACAGATAAGGCAATCACAGACACATACCGAGTATAAGAATGAGATGCATGAAGAGGAGTCCCTTCCGCTGCGAGGGAGCCAGATAGCTGACAAAAAAACAGCCGTTGGCCAGCTGGAAGAGCAAATGCTGGGGCTGGCTCCACTTGTTGCATGAAAACAGCGACCCTATAAGTAGCAACTCATGATGTAAATAGCAACTCATAATGTAAATAGCAACTCATGATGTAAATAGCAACTCATGATGTAAATAGCAACTCATAATGTAAATAGCAACTCATGATGTAAATAGCAACATTAGCATCATGATGTAAATAGCAACTCATATGTAAATAGCAACTCAGAATACATCAGATAAATAGCAACTCACGATGTAAATAGCAACTCACTGATGTAAATAGCAACTCACGATGTAAATAGCAACATCACGATGTAAATAGCAACTCACGATGTAAATAGCAACTCACGATGTAAATAGCAACTCACGATGTAAATAGCAACTCACGATGTAAATAGCAACTCACGATGTAAATAGCAACTCACGATGTAAATAGCAACTCACGATGTAAATAGCAACTCACGATGTAAATAGCAACTCACGATGTAAATAGCAACTCACGATGTAAATAGCAACTCACGATGTAAATAGCAACTCACGATGTAAATAGCAACTCACGATGTAAATAGCAACTCACGATGTAAATAGCAACTCACGTGTAAATAGCAACTCACGATGTAAATAGCAACTCACGATGTAAATAGCAACTCACGATGTAAATAGCAACTCACGATGTAAATAGCAACTCACGATGTAAATAGCAACTCACGATGTAAATAGCAACTCACGATGTAAATAGCAACTCACGATGTAAATAGCAACTCACGATGTAAATAGCAACTCCGATGTAATGCAACCGATGTAAATAGCAACTCACGATGTAAATAGCAACTCACGATGTAAATAGGCAACTCACGATGTAAATAGCAACTCACGATGTAAATAGCAACTCACGATGTAAATAGCAACTCACGATGTAAATAGCAACTCACGATGTAAATAGCAACTCACGATGTAAATAGCAACTCACGATGTAAATAGCAACTCACGATGTAAATAGCAACTCACGATGTAAATAGCAACTCACGATGTAAATAGCAACTCACGATGTAAATAGCAACTCACGATGTAAATAGCAACTCACGATGTAAATAGCAACTCACGATGTAAATAGCAACTCACGATGTAAATAGCAACTCACGATGTAAATAGCAACTCACGATGTAAATAGCAACTCACGATGTAAATAGCAACTCACGATGTAAATAGCAACTCACGATGTAAATAGCAACTCACGATGTAAATAGCAACTCACGATGTAAATAGCAACTCACGATGTAAATAGCAACTCACGATGTAAATAGCAACTCACGATGTAAATAGCAACTCACGATGTAAATAGCAACTCACGATGTAAATAGCAACTCACGATGTAAATAGCAACTCACGATGTAAATAGCAACTCACGATGTAAATAGCAACTCACGATGTAAATAGCAACTCACGATGTAAATAGCAACTCACGATGTAAATAGCAACTCACGATGTAAATAGCAACTCACGATGTAAATAGCAACTCACGATGTAAATAGCAACTCACGATGTAAATAGCAACTCACGATGTAAATAGCAACTCACGATGTAAATAGCAACTCACGATGTAAATAGCAACTCACGATGTAAATAGCAACTCACGATGTAAATAGCAACTCACGATGTAAATAGCAACTCACGATGTAAATGCAACTCACGATGTAAATAGCAACTCACGATGTAAATAGCAACTCACGATGTAAATAGCAACTCACGATGTAAATAGCAACTCACGATGTAAATAGCAACTCACGATGTAAATAGCAACTCACGATGTAAATAGCAACTCACGATGTAAATAGCAACTCACGATGTAAATAGCAACTCACGATGTAAATAGCAACTCACGATGTAAATAGCAACTCACGATGTAAATAGCAACTCACGATGTAAATAGCAACTCACGATGTAAATAGCAACTCACGATGTAAATAGCAACTCACGATGTAAATAGCAACTCCGATGTAAATAGCAACTCACGATGTAAATAGCAACTCACGATGTAAATAGCAACTCACGATGTAAATAGCAACTCACGATGTAAATAGCAACTCACGTGTAAATAGCAACTCACGATGTAAATAGCAACTCACTGATGTAAATAGCAACTCATGATGTAAATAGCAACTCAGATGTAAATAGCAACTCACTGAAATGTAAATAGCAACTCACGATGTAAATAGCAACTCACGATGTAAATAGCAACTCATGATGTAAATAGCAACTCATGATGTAAATAGCAACTCATGATGTAAATAGCAACTCATGATGTAAATAGCAACTCATGATGTAAATAGCAACTCATGATGTAAATAGCAACTCATGATGTAAATAGCAACTCATGATGTAAATAGCAACTCATGATGTAAATAGCAACTCATGATGTAAATAGCAACTCATGATGTAAATAGCAACTCATGATGTAAATAGCAACTCATGATGTAAATAGCAACTCATGATGTAAATAGCAACTCATGATGTAAATAGCAACTCATGATGTAAATAGCAACTCATGATGTAAATAGCAACTCATGATGTAAATAGCAACTCATGATGTAAATAGCAACTCATGATGTAAATAGCAACTCATGATGTAAATAGCAACTCATGATGTAAATAGCAACTCATGATGTAAATAGCAACTCATGATGTAAATAGCAACTCATGATGTAAATAGCAACTCATGATGTAAATAGCAACTCATGATGTAAATAGCAACTCATGATGTAAATAGCAACTCATGATGTAAATAGCAACTCATGATGTAAATAGCAACTCATGATGTAAATAGCAACTCATGATGTAAATAGCAACTCATGATGTAAATAGCAACTCATGATGTAAATAGCAACTCATGATGTAAATAGCAACTCATGATGTAAATAGCAACTCATGATGTAAATAGCAACTCATGATGTAAATAGCAACTCATGATGTAAATAGCAACTCATGATGTAAATAGCAACTCATGATGTAAATAGCAACTCATGATGTAAATAGCAACTCATGATGTAAATAGCAACTCATGATGTAAATAGCAACTCATGATGTAAATAGCAACTCTTGATGCTGATGAAGGCTTCTTGATCCAATAAACTGGAGTTATCTTCACACAAATATATTAATGCAACGAGGAAGCTAACACCTCATGGATCCCTCCTCCTTCCTTGAGGAAGGCCACTGATAGCTTACACCGTATCTTCTTGTTTGGGTTTATAGGGCCACTGATACCATACACCGTATCAAGCCCCGTCTCCCTCTCTTTGGTAAGCTTATGACAAAAGAAAAGTTTCTCTCATGCTTCGTCTGTTTGCTTATGACGGAGGAAAAAGGAAAGACGGTAAAGGATAGGATGGGACACAAAGATATAAGAATAGAAAGAGTGGGATATAATGTAATAGAATGACAGGATGTAATGAAACAGGAACATGGATAGGATGGAATAGGAAGGTGAAAGAAGTACTTGTGTGACGGATTTTCTTGGTAGAGTGAAGCAGTGTAACTCCACTGACACTATGTGAATACAGTGACATAAAAGTAGGAATTGCAGATCAACAAATTCAGCGCAGAGATAGTGGCAGCTCGTTCCTCTGTCCGAAAACTTGAGGCGCACATGTTGTGTTTTCACCTATCCTAAAAAAATTGTGATTTAAAAAAAACGGTACTGAAGTAATGTGTCAGCCTCATGAACAAAATACAACACCAAATATTATGAAATACAAATAAAAATTGGTAGATAAACTTTAATAACAATCTTAGGAATGCCTATCTAGGAAGGTAGCATTGACATTAATCTGCCAGTCATTCTCAGTAGTGTTGATGGTAGTGTGCCAGTCATGATGGGTGGCATTGAGGAACACCATGTCAGTGAAGTTATACTCCCATACATGACCACCCTCCTTGCCCATCTTGCCCCACTCACACCCAGTGCAACTAAATTCATAAAAAAATTATTTATTACTCCTGGAAATAAAAGAGGTTATTTCACTGTCGCGGTGGTGGTGGGTCATTTCACTAACTGCAGTGACAGAGGGACACCAGGAGAGTACAGTGGTCCCTCCGTTTTCGTGCTTAATCCATTCCTGAGGGCTGCACTAAAACTGAAACACACGAAAACTGAAGCCATTTTCCCCATAAGAAATAATGTAAATTCAATTAATCCATTTCAGACACCCAGGAGTATTAAAAAAAAATATTTTTTTAGAGATTAAATATAGATTTACATACAGAAAAGAATGACAAATAAATATAAAGGACTAATAACACGTATAAATGAACATTTAACATCACACTTACCTTTATTAGCGACTCTTATTGGTGTATGGAAGATGGAGAGGAGAAAGGGAGGCGAGTTTATTGTTGGGAGGCAGGACAAAATGCTTCATTGTGACACTAATATCAGCTCTACGGCTTATTTATCTATTACAATTCATCTAATATGACATAATAAACAATATAAATAACATAAAAACCTGATATACACTCTAGAATGAATAAAATATGTATGTCATTACGAATGTGGTGGCGGGCATACTCGGTCCAGCTATGAAAACATCTTCCCATTCTTTCCTCCTTCAGACGCATTAGTATAAGAGAAAACGGAGTTTGTAATGCTAACTGCATTAGATCACTTCTTTCCAGTCGGCTACACGGATTGAACAGAATTCATTCCTGTCCAGGCTGGAAACAACAACAATAACTGGTTTGTTGACAAAACTCCCGAACATTGTACACTCTTATTCTCTCTTGTTTATTCATTTAATCTTGTTTACTCACCTCTCACTCTACATTAAGACTGCCTCTTACCACCACTGCCTCTAACACTGCCTCAACCAACAAACAAGTACCACTGCCTCTCACCACCACTGCCTCTCACCACCACTGCCTCTCACCACCACTGCCTCTCACCACCACTGCCTCTCACCACCACTGCCTCTCACCACCACTGCCTCTCATCACCACTGCCTCAACCACCACTAGTTTCCAGTCAGCTTCACGGAGTGAACAGAATTCAATCCTGTCCAGGCTGGAAACAGCAACAACAACTGGTTTGTTTGGTGTATGAGAGAGGCAGGAGAGTTTGGAGGCAGGACAAGATAGCTCTTCAATACGACACTAATATAAACTCTACAGCTTATTTATCTATCACAATTCATCTAATATGACATAATAAACAATATTAATAACATAGAAACATGATATATACTCTAGAATGAATAAAATATGTCATTATGTATGAGAGAACTGGCTGTAGTATTGTTTTTGTTGGGTATATGGGCCACTGCTGGTGGAGGTCGGCAGCAGCAGAAGGCCGCCACCAGCTCTATTCACACAATGTATATAATTTATAAATAAGAAATATTTACACTTAAATTTATAAATAAATATTTACACTTTAATTTATAAATAAGGAATATTCACTTCTATAAATAAGAAAGATTTACACTTACCTTGGAGGAGATGTTGGCAGACGGCAGCTCTAGTCTGTCCCTATATTCCTCAAACAAACAATGGAGGAGTTAGGTTTCGTGTCGTCATTTTTCTATCGATTAATGGCTTAACTTACTTGCTACACTGTTAATGCTACACTTCAACTTTGATACTTTGCTACGATTTCTTTCTTTAATTCTATGGTGTTCCTCACTTTCTTTACCAAAGGACTGACACTAGGAGCTTTCTTTGGGTCCATGGTGGCTTATTTAGCAGTCACACACAATAATCAAGGGCCAAAAACAATGGATTGTTAAGAAATGTTTAGTATGAACTCGTAGGATAATGTTCACTCAACCAGAAACAATGCTACACTGCCTGAGAATGTGCGTGAGAGGCGGGCTTGCGGGCTTTGTATGTGCGCTGGGCACTGGACAGGTTCTGTACCATGAACGAAAACGGAGGGAATCACACGAAAACAGAGGTAAATTTTCCCTGAAAAAACTGCACGAAAACTGAAACACACGAAAACAGAGATACACAAAAACGGAGGGATGACTGTACACACTAATCCGAAGCTTCCTGGTATTTAAGCTCCTTTGTTTGATTGAATTACAGTGGACCCTCGGAAATCGAACACCTCGGCAATCGAACAAATCGGAAATAGAACACTTTTTAGAACAAATTTTATTTCGGTAATCGAACACTTTCCGCCAATCGAACAAGTGCGTACCAGACCTGTCTGCCCAGGCGTCATGAGTCAGTCTAGCTTTGTTTATCCTCCAGTGAACATTACCCTGCTTGCTCTTCCAAACATTTCACAATTAATTAATTGTGTTTGGAGCTTGTTCATTGGTTGAGGCAGTGTTAAAGGCAGTGGTGGTGAGAGGCAGTGGTGGTGAGAGGCAGTGGTGATGAGAGGCAGTGGTGATATATAAACATTTGTCTAATTAATTAACAAACTCAGGTGCTATAAGATTCTTTTAGCTGTAAATTGACTACCTTAGCTCATTTATTCATTTTTGTAAACATATCCAAAGTACTAACTCGCGTGCCAAGAACTCCTTTTGTATTGTCCTATTCTTAAGTCTTCTTACATTGTTCTATTTTTAACCCTTTCGGGGTCGGTGCCGTACTAGTACGTTTTACGAGCAGGGGTTGGTGCCGTACTAGTACGCCCAAATTCTAGCGGCCTCAATTTAAGCAGAAAACGTCTGGTAGGCATACATATGAAAGAATGGGTCTGTGTGGTCAGTGTGCGCAGTATAAAAAAAATCCTGCAGCACACACTGCATAATGAGAAAAAAAAAACTCTGACCGTTTTTTTCAATTAAAAAAGCGATTTTGCAGTAGATTTTCGTATGGTATTTATTGATGTATTCTCGTTTTCTTGGTCTCATTTGATAGAATGGAAGATATGTTACAGAAATAGAGATGATTTTGATTGGTATGACAATGACAAGTACCTTGAAATTGAGCTCAAAGTAACGAAAATGTTCGATTTTTGATGATGTTCAAGAGTAAATAAATCATACCATGCATCCAATACACATCAACTGGCGAGTCTTATATTCATGCACAAGTGCTCTGATATTATTTATACCATTTTTACAATGATGCAGTTGTATACATAACAGTAAATCTTCTATTTTTGTGTGAGAATAAAAATTCAAAATGGAAAGCAAAAGTAATGGAACAGGGGCCTGGAGACGTGGCTAATGAACAGAGAACATGTTATTTTAGTGCCAGGAATGTCTGCCTTGTTTACTCTGGACCCTATTTTGAAATTGGCATCGTTTGAAATTTGTGTGAAATTGGAAAATTGCCATTTTCTGACCACTATTTTGGGTAGATGAAATTGGTAAATAGGCGGTTTCTTGTAATCAATCGATAGAAGAAATGGAGTTCTAGCGAAATAGCTATAATTTTAGGAGACTGAAACATTGGAATTTGTCGAAAATAGGGCTCGAAGTGGGTGAAATTGCCGATGCGTCAGTGTCATAGATACTGCGAACTTCGCGAAAGCATAATTCCGTTAGTTTTCGATTGGAAAAAGATTCTCTATCATTTCATAAGAAAAAATTATTTTTTTTTTTCCAAAAAATTTTCGACCCCAGGAACACGTTTCCGAGAAGGCCTGTCGACCCCCAAAGGGTTAAGTTTAATTATAGAATCACTAAATCTTATGATTCCAAACGTTGATCCTGATATCAACCTCTTATTAACCCTTAAACTGTCCACACGTAGATATACGTTCACGTGCGTACTGCCCCGAACGTAGATCTACGTTTTATTTTTCATTCGTTCAAATTTAGCGCGATAGGCCTGAGTCGCCTAGACATGAGAGAATGGGTCTGCGCACTCAGTGTGCGCAGTATGAAAAAAATCGGGGATGCTAGGGTACTGCATGGTAGCCCCAGTTAGTTTCAGCTCCATCTTGGGTCAACATCATGGCAAACCCCCGTGATTCACTCACGCCTCGTTGTATTAACACTCTACTATTCCCGGAAAGTGAAACAGAATGCTAGGTTAGTGGATTAGACAGTGATATAGCCACTAATAATCAAGGAATTAGTGAAACTATTGATGAGAACCCAGATGACACTCAGCCCATCACCTCTGGGGTGACCAGTGTGGCCACAGACCCTCAGCCCAGCACCTCTGGGGTTGCTAGTGTTGTTACCCAAAGGCAACTCCGCAAGAGGAAATTATCATAGTGAAGGTGATATAAGTGACGATGATGAAATCGATTTTATGCCCATAGACGATTTGTCGAGTGACATTGATTATCATTATTCCCCAGTGAAACGTACTTTTGGGCATCATAACCTACGGTCAGGCAGTGTGCCATATGCAGTCAGAGGCAAGGGTCTTAGCAGGTCATGTTCCAAAACCCCTGCCACTGACAGTGATAGTGATAATGAAGGAGAGTATGCTGGGATGGAGGAAGAAGTGGTGGGTGGCACGATGCCTGGACCACATGGCGCGGTGTGCGGACAGACAAAGGACCACGCGGCACCCTCTCAACCATGTGCTGGCCCCACTCCCGTCCCTCCTCCTGTTCCCCCACGTCCCATGCCACAGGCCCACCCTGCACCATCTGATCGTGAATGGAATTGGACTGAACATACACCATTCGTGCCACATCCTTTCAATTTTGATGGCAGTGGAAGTGGCATCATGCCACACTGTCCCATCACTGATGAGTCTACAGAGTTAGACTATTTTCAACTATATACTTTGATGAGCCGATAATGAACCTGATTGTTACCCAGACCAACCTGTACTACCAGTATACAAAGGACCATGTAGATTTTACAGAATCGTCATGGCTGCGCAGGTGGAAAGATACAACTGTGGCTGAAATGTATTTATTCCTTGGCACTATCATGCTTATGCCACATATATATAAGAACAATATAGCAAACTACTGGTCCACAGACCACTTCATTAGCACTCCAGTCTTCCGTGACCTCCTTCCCTGCAACAGATTCATTCTGTTGCTGAGAATGTTGCACTTCTCTGACAGGAATACACCAAACCGAAATGACCTCCTCTACAAAATCCGGGAATTGTTTATGTATGTCAAGAAAAAATTCAGTGCCTACTTTTATCCATTCAAGAAAATTGTTGTTGATGAGTCCTTGGTTCTGTTCAAGGGACGACTGTCATTCAAACAATATATACCAAGCAAACGTAATCGCTTTGGTATAAAACTGTTTGTTATGTGTGACTGTGAGACTGGTATTGTGTTGGATGTAATTATCTACACAGGAAAAAATACACTCGATGGTACCTGGCACATGTTGGGCATTTCTGGTGATGTTGTTCGCAAGATGATGCAGCCATACCTTGGCAAGGGCCATACATTGTTCACAGACAACTGGTACACAAGCCCTATGCTCGCTGATTTCCTATGTGTGAACAATACTGATATATGTGGAACAGTGAGAAGAAATAGAAAACACATGCCAAAGTTCACTGGAGGAAGTGTAGTGCAGGTGTTTCATGCCAATGACATCATGGCACTGTCATGGCATGACAAACGGGACGTGACATTGCTGTCAACCATTCACAGAAACGAGATGGTACAGACAGACAGACTGAGCAGGCTCAACAATGAACCTATTGAAAAGCCAGCTGTTGTCATCGACTATACAAACAATATGCGACTAGTCGACAAGTGTGACATGATGATAGGCATTATTGACTGTGTGCGTAGGAGTCGCAAGTGGTATATAAAAGTGTTTTTCCACCTTGTTGACATTGCAATGCTCAATGCCTTCAACATGTACGAAATAAAGACTGGGAAGCGACAACGATGTGCGAAATTCACCCTAAATGTCACCAAGCAGATAGCAAGAAAGTATGGCACCACACCTATACCTGCCACTCCACAGCGACCTGTCACTCCACAACCAGAAGGGGAAGTGCCCAACTGAATAATCCCTAACTGTCACTGCCTGATACCATTACCATCTACTCCAAAGAAGAAGTACTCTCAGAAAAAGTGTGTTGTGTGTGCTTACAGTAAACAGCGACCCCAAGTGCGAAAAGACACACGATACATGTGTCAGCAATGTGGAGTGGCACTCTGTATGAATCCATGCTTCTTCGAGTATCATACAGTGGTGGACTTCTAGAAACATAAATGGGACCTGTAAATACCTTGTATATATATGTAAACATTAGTAAGTGATTGAACCAGGTGTACAAATTCATTTATCAGTGTGAACATGTGTGTTAGTGACAGTATGATTACTAATTCAGTACCAAACATTTGTGGCTAAACAAGAATTGGCAATGAAATCAAAAGATCTGCATCAAAACATTATTATCATAACATGAAAACAACAGAAAATGAAAAAAATAGAAAAAAAAAAAACGATAAATGTTTATTGTTTCTGCAAGCGGCAGTGCTCCATGTTGCCGACACCACATCATTTAGCACCAACTTCGCGGGCTTATATCTCGGTAAGTACTGGCTCTAAAAATTTTTTTTTAGCCTATCCTATTTCTAAAAATGCGCTCTTCATTTAAATTTTTTTTTTTTTTTTTTTTTTCAAATTATTCGGGGCAGTACGCAGGTGAACTTATATCTACGTGTGGACAGTTTAAGGGTTAAATGACTTACATGAACCTAACAACAACTGTCATTACTACACAGCAGAACAGGTTAAAACACTACTCAAAGCCAACAATAACATAACTATCTTTAACTACAATGTCAGATCTTTAAGCAAACATTTTGATGACCTCACTGCATTATTAAACTCACTACAGGCCAGTATGTCCATCATTGCTCTCACTGAAACCTGGCTAAAGCCTCATACTACAGATATCTATGCCATTCCTGGTTACACAGCCATACACAATTGTAGGCCAGACCAACAAGGAGGTGGCACAGCTATGTTATACTCAGACCAGCTTGAATGTATCAACAATACATGCACAAGAGATGAACATGGAGAATATATAATAGCTAGGCTTAAATCCAAATACATACAAAAACCTCTCACAGTTATAAACATCTATAGATTACCACAGTCAAATATTAAACAATTTAGTGAAAAATTAGGAAGTATGATTACTGATGCACACATGAACAAAGACCACTTAATCCTCACAGGAGACTTCATTATAAACCTCCTACAAGATCAGGACCCACAAGTAACTGAATTCACAAACACTATGAGCAACTGCTTGCTGCTCCAGGACAGTAACAAAACCTACAAGAATCTCTGAGACCTGTGCCTCTCTGTTAGACCATATCTGGACTAATACCATATCCCCATTAAAATCAGGCATAATCACAGACAATACCACAGACCACTACCCTACCTTTCTCATAACCAACCTCGGAAAATTACCACTAGAGACTACTAAAGTTACCTTCAGACTACATAATGAGACAGCTATTAATAACTTCATAACAGCTATGACAAACACTGATTGGCAAACAGAAATAGACAACTTCACAGATACCTTTCACAGTTATAAACAT
>WNWK01029418.1:0-24430 GCA_009830355.1 Cherax destructor | reverse complement strand
CACCACTCGTATTTTTGTATTATTTCCTTCTTCATTTCTACGGTGTTTCTCACTTTTATCAGCCCAGGGGTACCACTAGGAACTTTCTTGGGACCCATGGTAGCTTAATTCACAGTCGCACTTAATGAACAAACTCCAAAAAATTATAATTAAGTGTGAAATGTCTGGGGAAGCGTGCAGGGTATTGTTCTCTCGAGTGTAAACAACGCGGGACTGGCTCTCCACGCCTGCGCTGTGAGGCACCCAAGCGCCTGGGCCGACAGGTCACGAACGTATTCATTCGACTCGCGATAATTTGTTCGCATGACTATATTGAAATTTTTGTACTAATGACGATTTGTTCGACTGCCAAGCCGTTCGAATAGCGGGGGTCCACTGTATATACGTTTGGACCGTTTACGGATTAATGGATGCAATAACTACCTGGAATTCAACATTCATAAGTCATTAATTGATTCCAAAGAGCCAGTATCATAAGTAAGGAAAATCTTAAGCTAGGGACCTACTGTATTGATTATACTTGTATAAATTGTGCTGCATAAATTACAATAACATGGCTGGAACATTTCACATCTACACTAAATAAGATGGTAATTCAAACATATATTTAGTAGGAAGTCTATGTTTCACCCCCAGTGCAGTGAAATTCATAAAATGAAAGCTTTCCCTGCTAGAGTATCTTTGAATTACCACTTGTAGGTATATGCCACAGTATAATTATGGTTATTATTATACTTCATGTTAAGCACTAAACCCATGTGAGTCATTCAGCTTAAGATGTAATGAAGGTTCAATCCTCCATTTACTGAGTGCAAGATAGATTTGCTTCCTATTTTTGCTCACCTATTTTTACCTGTGAAGTTATGGTAAATCACTAAATTGGATAAATAAATCTTTAACCCTTTGACTGTCACAACCCCTAATCCTGAGTGCTCTCCTGTTGTCGCAAAATTTAAAAAAAAAAAAAAAAAATTCTTATGAAATAATAGAGAATCTTTTCCTGATGGTAATGACACCAAAAGTATGAAATTTGATTGAAAACTTACGGAGTTATGCTCTTGTGAAGTTAGTGATCTCGGCAATATATATGTACGCATCGGCAATTTCGCCGAATTTGAGCCCTATTTTCGGCCAATTCCATTGTTCCAGTCGACCAAACTCATAGCTATTTCTTTAGAACTCCATTTGTTCTATCGATTGAGTACAAGAAACCACCAATTTACAGATTTCAACTACCCAATAAAGTGGTCAGAAATTGGCAATTTGGCCAATTTCATGCAAAATAAAAAAGTTGTCAATTTCAAAATAGGGTCCAGAATAAACAATGCAGACATTCCTGGGACTAAAATAAGATGTTATCTGTTCATTAGTCACGTCTTTAGGCCCCTCTTATACAGTGGACCCCCAAGTAACGAACACCCCGGAAATCGTACAATTATGTATAATATTGTAAGTGCTTTTGTAAGTGTATTTTTGGGGGTCTGAAATGGACTAACCTACTTGACATTATTTCTTAAGGGAGTAAATTCGTTCGGTAATGGCACTTGAGCAGACTTCTGGAATGAATTTTGTTCGTTACTTGAGGGTCCACTGTATTACTCTTGCTTTCTATTTTGATTTTTTATTCACACAAAAAATAGAAGATTTACCGTTATGTAGACTATTGCATTATTGTAAAAATGGTATAAATAATATCAATGCACTTGTGAAAGAATATTAGAGTCGCCAATTGATGTGTATTGGACACGTGGCATGATTTGTTTACTCTTGAACATTTGCAAAAATCGAACATTTTCCCTACTTTGAACTCAATCTCAAGGTAGTTTTCATCATGAAACTAATCAAAATCATCTATATTTCTGTAGTATGTTTTCCATTCTATCAAATGAGACCATAAAAAAGAGAATACAACCATAAATACTATACGAAAATACACCTCAAAGACGGCGTTTTAATCCAAAAAAACGGTCAGTTTTTTTTCTCTCATTATGCACTGCGTGCTGCAGGATTTTTTTTATACAGCGCACACTGACCACACAGACCCATTCTCTCATATGTGGGCCTACCAGCTTTCTCCCTCTTGATTTGAAGCCGCTAGAATTTGTGAGTAGGGGCTCGTAAGACGTATATATACGACCGAAACAGTCAAAGGGTTAAACATTTCAGTCCAGGACAGAACAAAAGTGTAAAATTTATCTCCAATATGTGAGTTGGTTGTGAGTTGCTTATCGAGTTCACACTCGTAGTTTATATATACTAGCTTATTCAGATTTTATTTTAAATTTTTTTCAGAAACAAGTAAACTTCTTATTGAGGCTGAAGGACTTGACAAATTATGGAATAATAAGAGTGTGAAAGAGAAAAGAATTGAGCTTGAGAAAAATATAGACAAATTACGAAAAAAATATGAAAAGGTAAGGAAATCCACTTGTACAAATTGTGTTTATATATACAGTAGGGCCCCACTTATATGGAAGGTTAGGTTCCAGGCTACTGCTGGAAAGCAGAATGCCATTTTTTCCACTTATAAATGACATAAATGCCAGATAATAAGTTTACACTAACATATATTAAGTTAGCAATAGAACTAGGTATTAAAAACAATAAAAAGTAAAATACACACATTTACTTTAAAATATTTGTAATCTTAATGTAGGGTGAGAGGTGAGTAGTATTTATTGTAAGAGGTCAGGTGTGGTAGGTATGACCACCCCACCCACATGTAATATACAGCCTCTCCTCACTTAGCGATGTACTCGTTTACCAACGACTTGGACTTACGACAGGCTCTCTGACAAGTATGCATACCTATATTATGTATATTAGAGCTGATTTCCTCTATTCTGTTTATTACAATATTCAGTACACTACTGTATAAACATTCAAAAATATACCAGAAATGTTATAGTGTAAAGGTGACATTAAAACAATATCAAAGATGGTTGACACAAACCCACTACAGTGGTACCTCGAGTTACGATATTTTTTCGTTCGAGAATGCTGTTCAAGTGCCATTACCAAACGAATTTATCCCCATAAGGAATAATGTAAAATAGACTAGTCCTTTTACACCCCCAAAAAATATACTTACAAAAGCATTTAAAAAAATAAACTTACATAAAAGGGCGATTTTGGGGACCATCGTAACTCGAGGTACCACTGTACCATTATAGTATGCTCCTCATTTAGCGATGAATTTGTTTACTGACGTGGTCTTAGGAACAGAACTCCATAGTTAAGTGAGGAGAGGCTGTACATTAAAGTGCCCTAGAGCAATAAAATGCATATATTGTACACTCATTATTTACTTTAAAATATCTGTAGTCTTAATGTAGGGTGAGAGGTGAGATAAAATGAATAAACGAGAGAGAGAGAACGAGTAAATGAGAGAAGACAGAGACGCAGAGTATTTAAACAAGCAGACGAATGCATCTGGTTATGGTTCATACACGTTTATTTCCATGTCTGTGAAGCTTATACTATAATACAAACACCTTACATTGTGTACAATGTACGGTCTCCACGTTGGTACAGTAGAATAAATAAAGAGCAACACTCCCATTCTCATGTAGCACACCATTTTTAGAAGGAGTGACGCTCTGATTTGACAGTTAAAAATAGGAGAGGAGAGTTATTAAATGGAGAGTTAGAGGTATTGGGAAGATAGAGGGAATATTTTGAAAGAGTTGTTAAATGTTGATGAAGACAGGGAAGCTGTGATTTCGTGTATAGGGCAAGGAGGAATAACATCTTGTAGGAGTGTGGAAGAGCTAGTGGTGAGTGTGGGGAAGTTCCGTGAGGACTTGGACTTGTATGGCCAAGAATCGACGAGATGGGGAAGGAAGAGGGAAAGGGAAGGATGGAAATACTGGAAAAGGATGGGATGGTGTGGTGGAGGCGAGGAGGGAATGAAAGATCAGTGGCCCAACCACTGTGGAGCAAGTGTACTGATGTACTGCAGGTGTTGACAACGAGATATGGCTCCTATAAAGGGGCGATGTGGGTGGCGGCAGGCAGGCATGGAAGGTCAAGAATGCAAGTGGGTAGAATGAAAGGGGGTAAGGCAGCTGGGATTGATGGGATAAGATAGAAATGTTAAAAACAGGTGAGGATATAGTTTTGGAGTGGTTGGTGCTATTATTTAATAAATGTATGGAAGAGGGTAAGGTACCTAGGGATTGGCACAGCTTGTATAGTTCCTTTGTATAAAGGCAAAGGGGACAAAAGAGAGTCCAAAAATTATAGAGGAATAAGTCTGTTGAGTGTACCTGGTAAAGTGTATGGTAGAGTTATTAAGAGTAAGACAGACAGCAAGATAGCAGATGAACAAGGGGGCTTTAGGAAAGGTAGGGGGTGTGTAGACCAAGTGTTTACAGTGAAACATATAGGTGAACAGTATTTGGATAAGGGTAAAGAGATTTTTGTGGCATTTATGGATTTGGTAAAGGCATATGATAGGGTGGATAGGGGGGCAATGTGGCAGGTGTTGCAGTTGTATGGAATAGGAGGTAGGTTACTGAAAGCAGTAAAGAGTTTTTATGAGGATAGTGAGGCTCAGGTTAGAGTGTGTAGGAGAGAGGGAGACTATTTCCCAGTAAAAGTAGGCCTTAGACAAGGATGTGTGATGTCACCGTGGTTGTTCAATATATTTATAGATGGGGTTGTAAGAGAAGTGAATGTGAGGGTCTTGGCAGGAGGTGTGGGGTTAAAAGATAAAGAATCAAATACAGAGTGGGAGTTGTCACAGTTGCTTTTTGCTGATGACACTGTGCTTTTGGGAGATTCTGAAGAGAAGTTGCAGAGGTTGGTGGATGAATTTGGTAGGGTATGTAAAAGAAGAAAATTGAAAGTGAATATAGGAAAGAGTAAGGTGATGAGGATAACAAAAAGATTAGGTGATGAAAGATTGGATATCAGATTGGAGGGAGAGAGTATGGAGGAGGTGAATGTATTCAGATATTTGGGAGTGGACATGTCAGCAGATGGGTCTATAAAGGATGAGGTGAATCATAGAATTGATGAGGGGAAAAGGGTGAGTGGTGCACTTCAGAGTCTGTGGAGACAAAACTTTGTCCATGGAAGTAAAGAGGGGAATGTATGAGAGTACAGTGGACCCCCGAGTTTCGGTCATAATTCATTCCAGAAGGCTGTTCTAGTGCCATTACCGAACGAATTTGTTCCATTAAGGAAAAATGTAAATTAAATTAGTCCTTTCAGACCCCCAAAAATACACATACAAAAGCACTTACATAATGGTTCGATTTCCGAGGTGACCGAAACTCGGGGGTCCACTGTATAGGTATACCAACACTCTTATATGGGTGTGAAGCATGGGTGACGAATGTTGCAATGAGGAGAAGGCTGGAGGCAGTGGAGATGTCATGTCTGAGGTCAATGTGTGGTGTGAATATAATGCAGAGAATTCGGAGTTTGGAAATTAGAAGGAGGTGCAGGATTACCAAAACTATTATCCAGAGAGCTGAGGGGTTGTTGAGGTGGTTCGGACATGTAGAGAGAATGGAAGGAGACAGAATGACTTCGAGTGTATAAATCTGTAGTGGAGGGAAGGCGGGGTAGGGATCGGCCTAGGAAAGGTTGGAGGGAGGGGGTAAAGGAGGTTTTGTGTGCGAGGGGCTTGGGCTTCCAGCAAGCATGTGTGAGCGTATTTAATTGGAGTGAATGGAGACAAATGGTTTTTAATACTTGACGTGCTGTTGGAGTGTGAGCAAAGTAACATTTATGAAGGGATTCAGGGAAACCGGCAGGCTGGACTTGAGTTCTGGAGATGGGAAGTACAGTGTCTGCACTCTGAAGGAGGGGTGTTAATGTTGCAGTTTTATAACTGTAGTGTAAAGCATCCCTCTGGCAAGACAGTGAGTGAATGATGATGAAAGTTTTTCTTTTTCGGGCCACCCTGCCTTGGTGGGAATAGGCCAATGTGTTAATAAAAAAAATAAAAACATTGTGTACGCATTTTCTTTGGTGTTGAACTATAGAAAACATTATTCTTTCCGGCACTCTGACAAAACGACTGGAAAAACATATCATATTTGTTAATTTATTCTACTGTGGGGAGTATTTATCATAGCATGTTCATTATATAATTTTGAAAAAATATCATAGATGGATTAATAAAAATGTCTATATTTACATAATACATACAGTGGACCCCCGCGGTTCGTGATTTTTTCATTCCAGAATGCTGTTCAAGTGCCATTACCAAACGAATTTATTCCCATAAGGAATAATGTAAATTAGACTAGTCCTGTTATACCCCTAAAAATACACTTACAAAAGCACTTACAAAAATAAACTTACATAAAAGGGCGAGTTTGGAGCATCACGAACACCGGGGGTCCACTGTACATGTATATGACATTTACTGCACCTCCGAGTGATTATTATTGCAATTAATGTTATCATTATTAATATGGCATCTTTGAGACTAATAAGACACTCTTAGTGATTTTAATGTGTACCTGGCATGCCAGCACAGTGTGTAAGTTTATTTAGGTACAGATACACATAAGTATAATTATCAGAGTATACAGCCTCTCCTCACTTAACGACGGAGTTCCGTTAAATGAATTCGTCGCTAAGTGAGGAGCATACTATAATGGTAGCGAGTTTGTGTCAACCATCTTTGATATTGTTTTAATGTCACCTTTGCAACATTTATAACATTTCTGGTATATGTATTTTTAAATGTTTATACAGTAGTGTACTGTATACATATTGAAATAAACAGAATAGAGGAAATCAGCTCTAATATACATTATTTAGATATGAATACTGGTCAGAGAGCCCGTCTTAAGTCCGAGGCGTCGGTAAATGAGTACATCGCTAAGTGAGGAGAAGCTGTATATAAAATATGAAATAACTTTAAAACACTTGAAATTTTGGAAAGTTTCCAGACATAATGGAGAGATGCGGTGCTCACGGAGTTCACGGAGAATGTAAACAAACTGGGTGGGGCGCGATGACCGTATTAGAAAGTCAGGTGGGGGAGCCGTATAGAGAGTTTTGGTCATATTTTGAAATGTCCGTATTAGCGGAATGCCATAATGCATGTGTGTGTGTGTGTGTGTGTGTGTATACTGTGCTATGTTTTATATTCAAATTAGAATACTGGAAAATGAAGATGGTGTTAACACCACACTTAATACCCATGGTTTGTGGAACCTAAAATCATCTAAAACCCAGCATGAATCAATGTAAATGCAATATCTTTCGAAAGACTGGAAGAAGCAACTGTGCTCATCTTTATAAACAGACATGACCACAACACTGGTACTGTTTTTCTGCCAGATGCAGGATATCATAGTTTTGCAATTCAAGTCTCACAAACTTAATAGACCTACTCCATTCAGCCAATATGACTGAAGAAAGAAGTAGGGAACTAGATTAGTGCAGTAACTCAAGACATGATATCCTCAGCCCCCACCAAGAGTGCAGAAGGCAGACATTCATCACTAACACAGGATGAATCAAAACAATAATCCCCATAATTAAGGGGATTTTGCTGAAGAAATTAACTTCAAAAGGCCAGGTGAAATATTATCACTATAAAATAACTACACACATCTACAAATTTTCGTAGCTAACTAAGCAAACAAAATAACTGAACTGGAAATCATGCCAAGCCATCAAATAAACAAACAAGATGAAGGTGCCCAAACAATAAAGGAATTAATAACATTTATTCAGACATAAATCAAAACACACTTCAAGGATCTCAACACCACACAAACACACTTCGAGTATCTCACCCCTACATACACACTTCAAGGATCTCAACACCATTCAAACAGAATCAGCCATCCAGCTAATAAATGTGATGAAGGAACTGTAACTTAGCAATTCTTCTCATGAAGAGCTCTTTCTTTCCTTCACAAGAACAAAATGTTGCTGCATTAATAGGGTGTGTTACATCAAAGAATAAAATTAGATATGACATAGATCCTGCACATATCAGAGAAGTATATAGAATAGGCAGACCACTGGCTAGTTTCTCACTACTCTAATAATAAAAGTTTTCAATAATTACTAGTTATAATTACTAGTTTTAAATAAAGTTTTCATAGGGATGGAAAGGGGATTTGACTAAATCCAGGTGAGATCAGCCTCAATTGTGGTATTGAAGGCTATGATACTCATCACCTGCTTGTAGGCTGAGGGACTGATTACCTCATCTTCCACTGTCTGTTGTATATATTTCTACTGTCTTCATATGTCCATGTAATGTATTGATAAAGCCACTGGATAGCAAAATGTCTACAAGTAAAGATACCCAGATGTTGTAAATGTCTAACTCATCTTGTCATTATTAAATACCACTTATATACAAAGTTTCCTGAGCACAATCTACACTTCACTGTTACTGCTCGAGGGATTACCATAGCATGTAAAGAGGATTCTTTGCCCAATTTTTCTGTAAAATACATTTCTCTTTGTTAAGTAAAGAAAAATGACAGCAGTTTAGTCAGTAACTTCCAGATTTAACCTAACCAAATAACAGAAATATGCTATATAATAAATTACTCTACAATATCTATTTTTAACAGGAACGACAAAATCTTACACAACAACAAGAGAAAAGAAGAGGTCAGCTTCAGAAATCACATTCTAAACTTGTAAAAAAATACTCAGCCAACAAAGGCATGTAAGTATTAGCAACATTTTGAGTATCAAAAGTTGGAATTAAGAATATCAGTAACTGATTATATAATTGATTTCTTAATTATACAAAAATATATCAATAAACAGGCAATGTGCAATTGATGATTACTAGTATTATGTTGCCTTTTTTTTATGTTTCTCCCAGTTCTAATGCAGTACTGTATTATACATACAGGTTAAGTGCTCACTTTTCAAACAATAATAATAATAATTATAACAATTATAATAATCATAATAAATAATAATAATAAATAATCTCACTTTCTATGGCATCTACCTGTTACATTGTCACACTTCCTATTTTTCTATACTTCTAGGTATGAAGGTAAATATATTCGGATTTAACCGCAGTGGGTTAATAACTCAATTATTTTAGCTTATTTCCATTGGGTCCAGTAGGTCCTGCCCTAGGATGTAACCCACAACAGTCGACTAACTCGTGGGTGTCAATGGGAATTCTTTTAATCAGAAAGCTACAATAGCATTTAGCACTGAAATGTGTTAACTATTCTTGCCAAATGATTAAATTCCTATTATTATTTTCTCTGGAACTGATAATACAAGGAAAATATCAACCCCAGAAAAATAAATTTATAGGGATTTTTGCTCCTCAGAGTAGCATATCAAAAACTGCCTAAAAATTATTTTGCTCCCAGTGCAAAAATCCTTCATCCTTCAAAAGACCAACCCTGGGTGAGTTTTGTAATCACCCAGGGTCTTCTTTCACCAGTCACCAGTTTGGAATAGCAGTTTTCATGCACACGTCTTCTAACAACTGCTGTCCCTGTTACCTAGCAGTACATTCCTAGGAATTATACAAGTACAGGTATGTTTATACCAACAGACTTTGGGAACAAGACACACAGGCACAATCAAGACATTTATTGAAAGAAACATTTTATCACTGGTGTCTATAAATTTTAATAGAGAAACAGCTCAAAACACACATAGCAGATATATATCAACGTGACCAAGAAAGACAAGACAGAGTGGGGAAAGTTATTCATGAGTAATGAGTAGGTGGGGGCCTTGTACCACATGAGTGAGAAGGGTTGGATTTGAGAAGGACCTGTTCAGCATACACCTGTACTATGTGGTTGCAGGGGTCAAGCCACAGTTTCATTCTTGTACTCACCTAATTGTGGTTGCAGGGGTCGAGACTCAGCTCCTGGCTGATGGCAGTGTTCTGATTGGGTAGGATCATTTTGATAGAATACTATAGATGCTAAAGCTCCCTGAGTTTTGTGTGATAAATGCATTCATTGACACTTCCAGGCACTGATGTTTAAGTAAATCATTCTCTTTGATGAATAGTTTTACTCCTTTTCACCTCATGATGAGTCATTGTGTACTATGATATTAAACAAATGCATTTATGATTGTAGGCATATCTGTGTTCCTTAACATGCTAGTCCATGATCCTGACTGTTGCCCCTGTGTAGACCTTGGATCCCATACAGTGGACCCCCGGCTAACGAACAAAATTCATTCCAGAAGCCTGCTCAAGTGCCATTACCGAACGAATTTACTTCCTTAAGAAATAATGTCACGTAGGTTAGTCTATTTCAGACCCCCAAAAATACACTTCCAAAAGCACTTACAATATTATACTTACATAATTGTACGATTTCCGGGGTGTTCGTTAGCCGGGGGTCCACTGTACTTGTTTCCATAATGTTGGTTTCAATTTGACTAGGTAACTGATGGTGACCTTGAAACTGGTTGCTGCTTTCATAGGGCTACTGTTAAGTGCGGGAGAAATGTTGCTGGCTACACTAACAGACTATGTACCTGCTGTAAGTTGTCATGTGTGTCATCATTGCTGGAACTGTAACTTTTCAAAATTGACTGCAGTCTGTCACGTGTGTACAAGACCATCCAGGAAAGGTAGATAATTGTCCCTCTCTTCCTCTAATATGAATTCAGTGGTGGGCTTGATGTTGTTAATGGCATTGAGGATGTTCTGTATATCAAGCCTCATGGGAAAGTATGTTATCAACATAGTGCAGTGATGTAATAGTGTTGGTTATAGGAGAAAGACCATGGATTGACTTGAGGTGCTATGTATGCCACTAAGAGCACTTATGGGGAGCTCATAGCCTATCCAAAGCACTGTCTGTATTTTTTATCCTCATAGCTAAAGCAGTTGTAATTCACACACAGCTCCACCACATCAACAAAATCTTAGCTGGATACTGGGAGGTCCAAAGTGCTACTGACTATTGCTGAGGAAAGAAATAGGGCCATTATGTCAAAACTGTATAAGTGTTTTTTATTGACAATGATGTCTCTAATACAATTGTTAAGGTCCCTTAAGTTCTTGAGGTGTGTCAGACTAATGGTACTCAGATGTTTATAGAGATGTTTAGCAAGGTTTCCTGCTGGTTCTTGTGGGGCACTGCCAGTGCCTGATGTGAAGAGTAAGTTGTTTCTAAGCCAAGCTTGTTAGATACTCTGAAAACCTGAATAGGCCATTATCTAAAACTCACAAGCCCAGCATTTTTGTTAGATCCATCACATCAGTGGCAGTGCCCCAAACAGTCTGGCAGGAAGCTTCACTAAACATTTCTATAAACATTTATGCACTCAAGAGACCCCATCACTCATGTCATAAACATTAACATCAAGAATAAACACTTAGCTAGTTTTGACATGTACAGCTCTATTCGCCAATGTGTCAACCACACAAGCCATTTTTCTCCTCTGCAACAACAGTCAGTGAGAATTTTGACTTCCCAGTAGCCAGGTAAGATTTCGTCTACCTACTGGAGCTTGTGTGAATTACAACTGCTGCAGCTATGGGGATTAAAAAAATGTTTTAGGATAGCCATGGCATTCCCCATAGGTGTTGTGCTTGCTAACCTCTTATATGGAGCACCTCAATTCTGTCCTCATTATTCCTTCTTTATGTTGCATTATTATTTGGCCACACTTTGTCAGTGACCTACTGGTCATCTTACCCAAGAGACTCAATATACACAACACACTCAACATTATCAACATCAATCCCACCAACAAAGTGTGATTTACTTGATACATCAGTGCCTGGAAGTCTCAATGATTTCACACAAAACTCAGGGAGATTCAACATCTCCAAAATTCTTGCAAAAATGATCTTACCCAACCAAAACACTGCCATCAAGTAACATAAGAACTAAAGAATGGAGGAGCACTGCAGTAGGCCATGCTAAACAGGTCCTCAAATCTAACCCTTTTCACTTATAAAGTACAAGGCCCTGTCCACTCATTTCTAACAAGTGACCTCACCACTCTACCTGTCTTACTGGCTAGTACCTCACACCTCTCTGATATATATACTGTGTTTTTCGTCGTCTCTTTCTCAGAATCGAAAAAAGCCATCAGTGATGGAATGTCTCCTTCAATAAATGCCTTGACTATGCATATGTACATTAGTCCCACAACCTAGGGAGGACCTAAAAAGGACCCCAGTAGAAATAAACCACACTGCTTGGCTTATTCAAATAAAGTCTTCTGTATTTTGTTGAAAGTGGTAGGTCTAGTATACATGCTGAAAAGTGTACTGGGTAGTATAGTTGTTGCTACATCTATGATTTCTACTACGTACTTAGTAACCCCTTAATTCTTATTTTGGTAATATATGCCAAAATCTAAACTTGTAACTAGTAATGAAATGTTTATGTACCTAAACAATAACTGCAAACTAGTAATTTCATTAAAATTATAATATATTATTTATATAATTTTTAAGTTCAAAAAATTCTTACATACGTATTACTAACATAATTATCATCCTTTTATTTGGGGTGATGCCTTACGTTTAAATGAAAATTCCCAGTACATGTACTGATTTTTATCATCTAAATTCACCGTACCATTTGGCCAACTTTTATCAGGAATCTTAGCCCAATCATCTACTTTGGGAATTTCTGACCAACTGAATTTTTCAAAATGCTCATTTTGCATGCAATGATGAAATTCTTGTTTTGGCTAGTTCTTCCATATAATAATGAGTATTTCTTGGCACGTACTTGTTCTTCATCCAATAATGTCTTGAGCTGGATTCCTTTATACTACTCAAGTCAGGATAGTATACAACAAAACTTTTGGATATTTAAACTGCTGAGAGCTGGTGGCAGCACCATAGGGGGGGGGGGCTTGGAGGTTTCAGCCCCCTAAAAAAATTCCCTAATCCCCCAAAATAAAAACAGTAATATTGATAACACTACTTCAAGACATGTCTCCTAGCCCCTCTGCCAACCAGAAGTCACCTCTAAGCCCCCCAGTATAGAAATTCTGGCACAAGCCCTGCCAATTGCATTGTTAATGTTTATTTCAACCACTATTGATACCAGATATTGTGTACTTACTAAATTATTATAAACGTGTTTGGTAACTCTCATGGTTTCTTAATGAAACTCTTTTGCTATATCAGTACTCCATTTATGACTATTTTAAACTCTCTTGTTGATTCATGCATTCTTTTTCACATTACAGAAGGTTTTTTTATAGTTGTGGGTAATATTTTCTTAGAATTTATATGCCTATTAAAGCATCCTTCATTATTAACTAAGTCTTTTTATTAGTTGATTGCTGTATATAGTGCCTGTAGAAGTTTTAAAAACAATTAACTGTCCCTTTTGACCTTGATATACTTACTGTATGTGAGAATTGACAAGAGGGTAAATCCCAACTGGTATTTTTAACCTTTAAGCTTCCATCTGTGTCCCCTTGTTTTGGTCCAGTTCCTATCAAATAGTCTGCCCTTTTACACCCTGCCTATGTCCAAGTTGTCTCTTGATTTACATTCTTCCACATCTGTGGAAACATAAATTCATGGTAATCATCAATGTATTCTTTATTACTGATACAAAACTATTAAACAGTGAACCAACAGGAACTGTTAAGAGAGAGAGCACCCAGGAGCTTGGCTCAATGCAAGAGGAACTAGAAGCACGCTTACAAGAGCTAGAGAAGTCCTATCAGGCAAGTCTTAATGAACTTGGCCAAGCAATTCTCTTGGCTGAAAAGAAACTTCAAGAGAAATATCACGAACCAGTGAGTACTTTATGAATTTTTGTTTTCCGTAAACCAGTTTGCCAACCAAAAATAACAATGTGAGGGGTCATTACAACTTTGGAGACGTATTCCCATGTAATGGAGTTATGTTAGACCATGCCTTCCTGTGTCTTTAGCTCTTTGAGGGTCCATAACTTAGTTATATGGCTTTAAAGCCAGGGTCCAAGCCGTAGTACTACATCATGAGCTCAGCTCACTCAGATAAACTCTGAGCGGTAAATTTGGGCCTAGATATGAGAAAATGCATCTATGTGGTAAGTGTGCATGATATAAAACAAATCCTGCAGCATGCAGTGCATAATGAGAAAAAAAACTGCGACTTGTGTTTTTGGATTAAAACAGTGATTTTTGTGGTGTATTTTTGTGTGGTTTTTATGATTGTATTCATAGTTTCTTAATCTGATTTGATAGAATGGAAGATATATTGCTGAAATAAGAGATGATTTTCATTGTTTTTAGTACTGAAAATAGTTGAAATTGAGCTCAAAGTAGCAGAAATGTTTGATTTTTGCTGATATTCAAGAGTAAACAAATCACATTACACGTCCAATACATGTCAGCTGGTGGGTCTAATGTGCGTTCATGAATGCACTGATATTATTTATACAATTATTACAATATTGCATAACAGTAAATCTTCTATTTTTTGATGTGAATAAGAATTCTTTATGTGAATAAAACATCAAAATGGAATTCATATGTAAAGCCTGAAAATGTAACTAATAAACAGAGGAAATGTTATTTTAGTGCCAGGAATGCCTGCATTGTTTATTCTGGACAGGCATCCTCTGCTTAATGGCACGTCAGTTAATGAAAATTAATATAACAAAGAATATACATACAGTGGACTCCCGAGTAACGAGCACCCCGGAAATCGTACAGTTATGGAAGTATAATATTGTAAGTGCTTTTGTAAGTGTATTTTTTGGGGGTCTGAAATAGACTAACCTACTTGACATTATTCCTTAAGGGAGTAAATTCGTTCGGTAATGGCACTTGAGCAGGCTTCTGGAATGAATTATGCTTGTTACTCGGGGGTCCACTGTATTAAGGTACAGAGTCATATAACACCTTGCCCCTTCTTAATTAACATACGAGTCAGGTGAGCACATTCCAAGGATGAACAGGCTTGTAACATCTTGACCCAGCTTAAAAGTTCATTTACCAAGGGCCTGTACTTAGGAGAGGAACCTTATGATGATGTTTTGGTCTGTCCTGAACCATTGTCAAGTCACAACTGAATGAATGTCGTCACAGGGTTCCTCTCCGAACGAATGTCATCACAAGGTTCCTCTCCGAAGTGCAGTTTTATTAATTGTTCCAGCCACAGTATTGTGACTCCTCCTATTTTATAAAAATCCATGATGGGTCAGCTCATGTGCTCCCAGAATGAACACAAGAGGCAGCAGCCAGGTGTTTCAAGCTAAGGCATGAATGCATCCAGATTTCATTAAATATTTTTTTGTTATTTTTGAAATGCCAAATTCAAATTTTTATTTATTTTTATGCAGTACAAAAGTAGTGTAGTTTACTTGTAATAAAACATTAGTAGGCACAAAAAGAAAGCCACTAGTATGCAATGCATTTTCTGTGTCTCTTAATATTCATTATTTCTGTATTATATATTTTTTTTCATTTGATGAGGCCTTGTTTAACACCAGACTACATGGTGATCTCTGGAACCATGTAGTCTGGTCTGGTGTATGTTAGTAGTTTATTGGAAAATGGTGCTGATTTAATAGGATTCACATAAGCCATTTTTATGGCATACAACTCTGTAAAGTGTAAGAAAATTGCATTAATATGCAAGGGGAAAAAAATATCCAAGTTGTGAAATGAACTTTGTAAAGTTCACTTCACAAAGAGTTTTATTTCAACTAGGCATGTACAGTTAGGTAGAGTGTCTGATTAGCAGACAGAGGATTGAACCTCCAACACTCCTTGTCCTGAATAACCAGCAGGAATTTAGTGCTCAACATGAATACAAATACAGAATTCACAAGGAATTTCCTGTCCCCGTTAAGTCCTAATATTAAAGATGGTGGCCATTGTGCAAGTTTAAATAAATGAACAACTTTATTTTTATTTCTGTTTAGGTTCCATGAACTGTTAGGAATAGTAGACACCTCTATATCAGTTTCATCAGTAAATGGACTTTCCTAGCACTTTTAGCTCATTGTTTCCTTTTATGTTTCATTTTCTGTAGGGTATACCCTCAAACTAAATACAGGAGGGCCCAGTTTGTATGGCTCTTAAATTCCCAATCCCGTATGATAAGCAGAAATTGCCAGTAGGTGGAAAAGAGCAGTTTTTTTCATTAACAAATGCATCTAAAATTCCTGATAATGTGTTTACACTATCATTTATTATATTATCAATATAGCTAGGCCTAAAAAAAAAAAAAAAAAAGTAAAATAAATACACAGTACATAAAATATGGTCACCCTTCCCATACTCAACTGTTTTATGAAAACTGCAGAAAGGCAGCAAAAGCACCAAACATAATGAACAGTGGCTCAATTGAAAGCCAGTGAAAACGTAGAGCACCAAAAAGAGGGGGCTGAATATGCTGGGCCCTCCTATCATAGTCATTACATGGGTTTGTACCATATACAGTATTATGGTTTGCAGTAGACCAAAGTGCTTCTCCAGACTCAGGTAGTGTCTGTAGCATACCATCTGCCTGTAGTACAGTGACTTGTTCACTGTGTAGCAGCAATAAGACGATTCTGTCATAAATTTGCAAGATGATTATGGAAGGATTGATAGTAAGGCAGAAAAGTTAGATTTCTATAGAGGGTTCACGAGTCACTGGCCATGTTTTACTACTAGTTTCAACCCTAAATAACCTATTTTCACCCCATACTAACATCTCTGTTCTGAGTAAGAGGTGATGGTCCCAGGTATATGCCCATAGGGTTTACCACCAACCTTCCACATCCAGTTCTGAGGAGGAGCATGTAAAATTTTTGTTAAACACTGCAAGTGTTAGCAAGACTCCTACACCACAAATGGTTGAACATCTGACTAGATACAGAGCATTTTCTTGGACAACACAAGGCTTTACTACACCTAAAGTAAATTTAATAGCCATCTGGACAGGACAAACACTTGGCTTTCTACTTAAGTGAAGTAGATTCAAACTTGGATTACTCTCTCTGGAACTGAGAAGAGAGAGATACCTGATATTATACACATGGAAGGTACTCGAGGAACTGGTCCCTAGTCGGCACATTACTTTAACAACTTACTGGAGTGAAAGATATGGGAGAAAGTGTGGAATAAACCAAGTGAAGAGCAGAGGGGCAATGGATAAAATTAGAGAACACAGTTTTAACATCCATGGTTCAAGATTTTTTCAACAAGCTATCAGCAGATATCAAGTATTGCCAGACCAAAGATAGAAGTTTTCAAGAAGCTGGATGGCTACCTGCTATCATTGTTAGATCAGCTTGTGTTGATTATGTGGGTCTTAGGGCTGCTGGAACAAACAGCCTGATTGACTGGGTGATCAGTGGGGAAGCTTGGCTTCAGGCAAGACTCTAGGGGTAGAGCCCTTCAAACTGGCGACAGTTAAGGCGCAGGTTATGGGTAAAGCATTCACTATTAGGAATAACTATTATTATACTGTATATTCATGGAAAGTGCTTAAAACCTTAAGAGTCATACAGCACCTGAGGGTAATCAGGTTTAATTTAAGTACCAGTTTTGCGTATATATATTGTTGGGTTGCAGGGTTACAACTCAGCTGGGGCTTAGGCAAGGAGATCCACCTGACTTAACTGGGAACATTTTGTTCCTGCTTCTGTTTATGAGGAGTTCCTGTTCCCATTTCTTTCATTGTCCAGCCTTGGACACTGGTTGAAGCATTGTTTTTTCATAATGAAGGTTTCACCTGCACCAATTGTCTTCCTTCCAATCTCTTCTAGGGGGCCATCACACCTACTTTTCATCGAGAAACAAGGCTCAGTAATGCGAAACCTATCAGTGGCTCTTAAAACCCACAATTAGAACATCTGTTGAAGGGTTGTGATGGCCCTAGGACAGTATGGCTGAAAAACACTCGATACGTACATAGGCAACCATTATAGACAAGCTTTTCTCCCATACAATGGACTTTATCAAGTTATATAAGAAATAAAGCAACATGACATTATACAGAATGCAATTGTGTATTAGGCTGTATTAACTAAGTGCCAACTTAAGGTTGCTGGTCATAGAATTCCTAACATAAAAAAGAAGGAACACTGCAGCATGCCTACTGGCCCATGTGAGGCAGGTCCAAGTCTCCTCCCAGCTTAAACCAATGACCCACCTAGTCAGGTCAGATCACATCCACTTAAGGAGCATAGCATCAGACCTATTAGCACAAGCTAGTCAGGTCCAACTCACACCCACTCATGTATTTATCCAACCTATTTTTAAAACTACACATACTCAGGAGTTTGTTCCACTCATCCACAACTCTATTACCATACCAGTGCTTTCTTATATCCTTCCTGAATCTAATTTTTCCAACTTAAAACCATTGCTTCGAGTTTTGTCTTGGCTAGATATTTTTAGCATGCTATTTACATTCCCTTTATTTATTCCTGTTTTCCATTTATACACCTCAATCATATCCCCAGTACAGTGGAACCCCAGTTAACGAAAAAAATTCATTGCAGAAGCCTGCTCAAGTGCCATTACCGAACGAATTTACTTCCTTAAGAAAAAATGTCATTTAGGTTAGTCTATTTCAGACCCCCAAAAATACACTTCCACAAGCACTTACAATATTATACTTACATAATTGCACGATTTCCGGGGTGTTCGTTAACCGGGGTTCCACTGTAATTCTACGCCTTTCTAGAGAGTGCAGATTCAGGGCCCTCAGTCTATCCTCATAGGGAAGATTTCTGATACATGGGATCAACTTTGTCATCCTTCTTTGTACGTTTTCCATGATTCATCAAGCAGAAACACTGAATACAAAATTTTTAAGTACAGTATGTAAACAACTTTCTGCAACAGGTTCAGTGAGCCACATTGTCTACCATCTAAATATTTCAGCTGAAGCAATTTAGGATGCCGCAACTGGTGTTCTGACCCATCTAGAAGCCAGCTGCAACAGTAAAAGAAGTGTGGGACTAGGAGAAAACAGAAGGTAGAATGGGACAGACTGAGCTAAGAGTTTTAGAGAATTCTGTTTACTGGTGAAATTGAGATACAGTAGATGAGTGTTTCTAATGTGGTTCACTGAACTCTTCACATGTTCCTTAATTCAAATCTTGTAAAAATGATAGCAAAAATGTATAAAAGAAGAGCAAATGTATTTACTTCTATAATGAGCCTCTTTCACTGCTTTATTTCCTTTGTATACTTTTTTACTGTAATACAAATTCATTAATCATGATTAAGGGTATTCATGAATTAAATGATACATATGTGCAGTATACACACACAAATATATCATCTTTCAGATATACACTGCTTTAGATAAGGCCATGAAAATGTCTCAAGGAGCGCAATTAAAGACCTTACAAACTTTACACGATAAGCAAGTCGACGATATAAAACGAAGAACAGAAGAAGCACACAGAGAAAAACGAAAAGGTCTTGGCAAAACAACAGGTGATAAAGAAGAATTAAGCAGGTATGTTACCAGTTCTTTTATATTTTATGTGAAGTATTAGTTTGCTTATGTTTTCAGGTTGTGGTGAACTATTTGGGAAATACAACTCAGAATAACTTCTATGTCCAAACATTAAACATTTCCCAATCACTTTTATCAAAGAATTTTATTTTCAAAGTGTACATAATTGTTACAAAATTTGGCAAGATATATTTCGTACACTATGAAAAGCCCCTGGTTATGCAGGGCATTTTGGGTAAACAAAAACATAATACTATTGGACATTATGCAGTTTTATAGTTAAAGTAAGATTGTTTGATTTTTATAATACAAGTTTATTTCAACATGATACTACATTGTTTATACAGAAATGGGTGACACTTGAGAGCATGTTGAAAGGTCACAGTTATGCAGAGCATTTCGGGCAAGTTTAAGCCTACCAGGGCATATCATTGTATATGATTATTAAATGTAATGATAATTTCAAATAACAACTACATGCAGAACATTAAAAGAGCAACAGTAATACGAAGAGATAATAATACAAAAATTGTATTGTCAATTATTGTTACAGTGATTAATGGGAATAAAAATATAGTCATGACAATAAGTGCTTGAGTGTAAATGCTGATGGCAGTGTGCATAAACTAGTTGCATTAGCTTGTATTTGACATTTATATTTGATCTGTGTATACAGTAGGGCCCCACTTTACGGTGTTCCGCTAATACGGACATTTCAAATTACAGTGGTACCTCGGTACACGTCTGCTTTGGAATAAGTCCAACTTGGTATACGTCCTGTTTGGATGTGAAAATTTTTGCTTGGTATGCGACCTTTGTTTGGAATATGACTCGCGTGCTAGAACTTGTATGGGTCAAAATGAGTCACGACACCATGCGCTACCCTTGTTTACCTCTCTCTCGAGGCAAAGCCACAACTGCCCACTAGCATCAGTATGCCCGTTGTTACCATTCAGTGAACATCCCGCGCTGTAACTGTGAATTTTCACATGATTTTGTGTTTTTTCGTATAAATTTTTAGTAAATTCATTAACCATGAGTACATACCACCCCAACAAAGCCCATACAAGCCGTAATAGCATTGTCTGGAATGACCAGACAATGTCACATTTCCGAAACATCCTGAGGAGAAGGCAGAAGTAAAGTTCTTTGGACAGATTTTTAGTAAAAGTCAAACCTGGTGAGCTTCAACCAGGTCGAAATAGGAAAAAGAGACAGAAAAGAGAAGGGGACTCTCCTTCCAAACAATAACATTTCCTCCTCCCTTCTCAGCACTATCCTAGTAGGCACTCAACTCTTTTCAGCAAAGTAAAGTGAGGTTAAATTTGCATTTATTTCATCTAATTCTTTTGTATTTATGTATTTTAGTATTAAGCAGTGTTTAAATTATTTTATACAACCCCTTCAATGTATAATATGCCAATAACAATAGGATTTTTTTTTCATGGGAACGGATTAATCGTTTTCCCTATATTTCTTACGGGAAAATTCATTTGGTATACGTCCTGTTTGGTATAAGTCCAAGGTCCTGGAACGGATTAAGGACGTATACCGAGGTATCGCTGTATGATCAAAACTCGCTATACGGGTCCCCACCTGACTTTCTAATATGGTCACCACACCCCACGGTTTGTTTACATTCTCCGTGAGCACCTCGTCTCTCCATTATGTCAGGAAACTTTCCAAAATTTCAAATGTTTTAAAGTTATTTCATGTTTTACATACAGTAGACCCTTATATTACACAGATTTATTTGGCACGTTTTGGTTATTGCACTACTGAAACATTGTGGCACAATTTTATACAACACTTCGTAAAATTAATTTAACACTTCCGTTTGGGGGCAGGGAAAAAATTTCCCCAGCTCAAGCTGCCGCCTTGTTGCGGGTCAGACCATTGTGTCAGCGGGGAAGACCTACCACCATCCCCTGCCACCCCCATTCCAGCCTTACTACTCTGCTACCTACATTTATAGAACCTTAAATTCCAACTTTAACCCTGAGCTAAAACACTTCCTTGACAGTTGTGACAGGACCCATAGACATAATACCAGACATAAACATCTCTGACATTCCCCATGTCCGACTAAATCTATACAAAAATTCAATGCGCATAAAAGGACTTAAAATCTGGAACTCCCTGCCTGAAAACTCTAGAACTGCAGACACAATCTCCACTTTCAAAAGCACCGTTAAAAAACATCTTATCTCACTTACGCACCCAACCAGTAGCTAACCAAATGAACACTACTTTATCTTGCACATATCCACATCAAAAGACACTTACTGATATATGTGATTCCCCTTAATTTCACATGACTGACTAAAATTCTTATACAACTATTACTTCATAATTCTTAAGCTAGTCATAAGTTTGCCTAAGACACTCCAATATAGAAACGGTATTATGCCAATACATCACCTTTACCATTAATATATAAACTAATTGTTAAATTCTTAAATGTTTAAATTTCAATACCTCAATATTGTAAACCAATTAATCACTACAATTACCTAACCTTACAATCAGTATAATCATTGTGTCACTATTGAGTAAGTCCTATCATAAGACTGCCTGAAAAGCCTAGGCATACCTAGGCATATTATTGGCCATCTTGTAATATCTACTTCATAAAATGTACATTACTATAATTACACCACACTCTGTATATTACTAGAAATAAAGAATTTGAATTTGAATTTGAATTCGTGAATACATGTCCAGTACCATTCTCACCTAGGAGCTAGCTGTATTTGTGACTTGACTGACTTGACTTGCCAACTTGACTTTACTGACTTAAAGTTAAACTTTTTCACTGAAGAGGACTGACAAATCTAGAAGCAGTGCTCCAAAACAGTGTTTAGGGCAGCTGATACCTTACCATCAGCTGTATAATGTACTGCAGGGTAAAATAGCCCAGAAATCCATTACAGAATTTATGCACACTCCAGTATAACCATCAACTTCAGTACTAGAATCTCTACTATCCACCTCCGCCCAGTAGGGCCACAGCATAACTCTCCACTCTCTTCACAATCATCGACAAACATCAGCACCCACAATTTAAGGTAAGAAATGCTATTATTTCTGTTGCATTAAAAACAACATAATGCATCACGACAATGAACAACAATTACATATTCACTTTTACTTTTGCAAGATCTGAAGTTAGTTTGATATCTTTATTATGCACCCCATACCCATCCTGTGGGCGGTAGTCAAAAGATTACAGAGGTACATAATGGGTTCAGGGACTGGACCTCAAAGTTTGATAGCTGAGCAAGTTACAAAGGTAATGAACTCAGATGGTCACAATCATGACAAGTTACAAAGGTATTTGCAGATTACAGAGGTATATATAGGGTCCAGAGACTGGGCCCCAAAGTTTTGATAGCTGAACAAGGTACAATGGTAATGAATTCACTAGTTACAAGGTAATGAATCATGTAAGTAAATTTACTTACGTCTGTACATGGTTGCACTCATGAACAAATTATAAAGCAATGAGCAATCTATTAGTCTACACCCAGCCACAACTGTAATGAGTTATTGGTGCAAATTTTAATTGTTGGGTGTCTCTCTCTCCACACACACACACACACACACACACACACACACATGGTCTATGGTAAAGCCCCACGCACGGAGGGCCCGGTTCTATTCCGACGGCGGAACATTTCAGGTCCACACACACACACACACACATACATACAACAGGCCTAGTCAAACACATGCCCAGGACAAATGGTAACAACTAACTAACTCTCTCTCACAACACACACACACACACACACACACACACACACACACACACACACACACACACACACACACACACACACACACACACACACACACACACACACACACACACACACACACACACACACACACACACACACACACACACACACACACACACACACACACACACACACACACACACACACACACACACACACACACACACACACACACACACACACACACACACACACACACACACACACACACACACACACACACACACACACACACACACACACACACACACACACACACACACACACACACACACACACACACACACACACACACACACACACACACACACACACACACACACACACACACACACACACACACACACACACACACACACACACACACACACACACACACACACACACACACACACACACACACACACACACACACACACACACACACACACACACACACACACACACACACACACACACACACACACACACACACACACACACACACACACACACACACACACACACACAGGTTCTCCTGTCCAGAGAGATGGACAGGAGAACCCAGACTCAGGAGGAAGCTCTAATACAACCACCTTCAGATGTTCCCCAACCTGGACAACCCCAATGCAACCAAACAACCTAACCCAAAACACACATGCCATACCCAATGATTCCACCCACCTCATTACAAACTCCACCTTTCCCACCAACCACCCATAGTTCCCCATCAGATCTCCCACTTTCCCAACCCCAACATACCCCCCAGACTACGGTTTTAGAAAAGAAGTTAAAGGTTTGGTATACAAATGCAGATGGTATAACAAATAAATGTGAGGAGTGGCATGAAAGAATAATAGGACCCACATAATAGCACTCACAGAAACGAAACTCACCAGGATGATAACAGATGCAATCTTTCCACCCGGATATCAAACCTCAGGAAAGATAGAGGAGCAGAGGGGGAGGAGGAGTTGCACTGCTCATTAAGAACAGGTGGGGATTTGAGGAAGTGGAAGGAATGGATGGAATGGGTGAAAGGGACTACATAGTAGGAACAATTCAGTCTGAGGGCCATAAGGTGGTAATTGCTGTAATGTACAACCCGCCACAGAACTGCAGGAAGCCAAGAGAAGAATACGACGAGAGCAACAGAGCAATGGTAGACACACTATCCGAGGTAGCCAGAAGAGCCCACATGGGGAGAGCAAAGTTACTAGTTATGGGTGATTTCAATCACAAAGAGATTGATTGGGAAACCTAGAGCCCCATGGGG
>WNWK01029417.1:0-24431 GCA_009830355.1 Cherax destructor | reverse complement strand
GGATTCACTGATGTCATGTCATATTAACACTCCCTTTTAACCCGTAACGGTCCAACGTATATATCGTTAGTACCGCTACTGCCCCAAACATATATTTACGTTTTTTCCTGCCTCCAAATTTGGCACGCTTGGCCTGAGATGCCTGGTCAGCATAGAATGGGTCCTAGCCCTTGGTGTGCACTGTATTAAAAAAATCTGGGACCACTTAGTACCTTGTGGGAGGACCAGTTCAATTGAGCGCCAGCTAGAGCAAACATCGTGGCAAACACATGGGATTCACTGATGTCATGTAGTATTAACTCTCCAATTTTAAGTGGAAAGTGATGTTGACCCCGAGTTTTGTAGCTCTGAGGAGGATATGGCCATAAGTGGTTGAGGAAAAATAAAAAACCTTGATAATAACCCATGTGCAACATTTGTGCAACATCCTTTCAGAATGTCTTATAACCTATGCCTGTCTATCTTTGTCTGTCTGTCTCTGTTTATCTCTATCAGACTTTGTCTATCTCTGTCTCACAGGTACAAAAATACAATTATACATAGTATAAATTTCTTAGGATAACCCAAAAAATCCAGACAAATTGATTGTAGATATATTATTATTATAATCAAAAGAAGCGCTAAACCGTAGGGGTCATACAACGCTGCAGGGTAGTGCAGGATGCAGGGAGAATGGATTGTAAGAGAGGGAGAATTAGTAGGGTAGTAGATAGTGCAAGGATAGAGTATACCAAGAGATTGAGGTAGAAGGGACTGAGGGGAGTGCTAGTGGCATAATCTTCAGAGTTTGTGAAGTAAGTCAGTTGCCATCAAAAAGTCAATGAGAGAGTCAGGATTAAAGGAGGGCCCATCGGCAAGAAGGGAAGATAAAGAAAGGACCGCAGAGCAAAGACGCCGTTGGAGGTAAATTCTGCGTGCTCGTTGATAGAGTGGGCAGTCCAACAGAATATGGCGAACAGACACTGGAACCTGACAGTGCTCACAGAGAGGAACAGGAAGCCTCTCCATGAGATACCCGTGAGTAAGACGAGTGAGGCCGATGCGAAGACGGGAGAGCGTAGTCTCCCAACCTCGAAATTGGTGACAAAAAGGCCTAAAACCTATACTCGGTTTAACAGAATGAAGTTTGTTATTTAGCAGGTCAGACCAGCGTTGTTGCCAACGGGTGCGAAAGTGGGTAGCAATGACCGCAAAATAGTCTGTGAATGGAACCCCTCTATATGAAACTGTTAAAAAACATCTTATCTCACTTACGCCCCCAACCGGTAGCTAACCACATAAAAACTACTTTACCTTGCACATATCCATGGCAAAATACACTTATTGATATCTGTGATTCCCCTTAATTTGCACAGTACTAACCACAGCAAAATACACTTATTGATATCTGTGATTCCCCTTAATTTGCACAGTACTAACCAAAATTCTAATACAACTATTGCTTCATAACTCTTAAGCTAGTCATAAGTTTGCCTAAGACACTCCAATATAGAAACTATATTATGCCAATACATCACCTTTATCATCAATATATAAACTAATTGCTAACTTCTTAAACTAATTGTTAAATTCCTAAATGTTTAAATTCCAGTACCTAAATTTTGTAAACCTAGTTAACCACTACAATTACCTAACCTTACTATCTGTATAATCATTGTGTAGCTATTGAGTAAGACCTATCATAAGACTGCCTGAAAAGCCTAGGCATATCTAGGCATATTATTGGCCATCTTGTAATATCTACTTTATTAAATGTATAATTATAAGTACACCCCACCTTGTATATTACATGAAATAAAGAATTTGAATTTGAAAGGTCATGTACTGCTGACCTCGCAGCAGTGTCTGCCTGTTCATTGCCTTGTACATCAACATGACCAGGGACCTAACAAAAAACAATATCCTTGTGTTTGCTATAGATACAACGCAACCACAGTTGGATACGAAGAACTAGTGGGTGAGGTGTATCAAATTTTCGGATAGCCTGTAAAGCACTAAGGGAATCTGAAACGACCACAAATGGTGACACAGGCATAGATGCAATACGAATAAGTGCCACAAGAATGGCATACAATTCAGCCATAAATATGCTAGCTGAGGGTAATAGATGCCCTCGCACAACGCTGTCTGGAAACACTGCTGCAAATCCGACGCCGTCAAATGACTTTGAACCATAGGTATACACTGTGATGGCATGGGAATGAGAATGGAAGTGGTCTAGAAAAAAAGAGAGAGAAGCCGCCATAGGTAGTTGGGCTTTCGCGCAAGGCAGAGGAAAAGAACAGACACGGACAGCAGGAACTTCCCAAAGGGGTAGGGGAAAGGGAGATGCCACATGAACATAGAAAGGTAGTAGCTGAAGGGAAGACAAGAGTGAATGTAGATGGATAGAAAACGGAAGAAGTAAACAGGGGCGACGGACAAATAAAGAGCGTCTACTAACTTCTGTGACATTCCTATACATGGAATGATTGCAGAGGCCATGAGAGCGAACATAATAGTGAATGCAATGTGCATCACAATGATCGGACAAGGAAGGAATGTTCACTTCTACATAGAGGCTCTCAACCGGGGAAGAACAAAATGCACCAAGGCATAAACGCAATCCCTGGTGATGTATGGGATTAAGGCTGGAAAGAGTAGCAGGGGAGGCTGCCGAATATATCTGGTCACCATAATTGAGTTACGATAAAATTAAAGCCGAGTGCAGGCGAAGGAGAGTTCTACGATCAGCCCCCCCATGAAAGATGTGCTAGGGTTGGTTTTAAGGAGGTTCAGCCGGCTATGACAAGTCGCCTTCAGAGAGGTAATGTGAGGTTTCCAGGACAATCAACGGTCAAACAGGAGGCCGAGAAACCTGACCATATCACGTTCTTGGATAAGTGAGCCATATACTGAACGTCTAGTAAACGTAATGTGATGACTTTTGCCACTAGAAAATTTAAACCCGTGAGTGGTGGCCCAATCAGAAACCCGGTTGACGGCATGCTGGAGGGAAACTGCAATGAGGTGACAGTCGGCACCTGCACAAGCTATAGCAAAGTCATCAACATAAAGCGATGACCAAATATTGGATGGGAGAACAGATGCCAGATTATTTATAGCAAGGAGAAAGAGTGTTGTGCTCGGAACACATCCCTGGGGGACACCTTCAGCTTGGATAAACTCCGAGGAAACCTCATTACTAACCCGGACACGGAAATGTCTTTCAGTTAAGAAGGCCTTAAGAAAAAATGGTAGATTGCCATGGAGGCCTAAGAAGTGGGCCTGGGCCAAGATATTATACCTCCAAGTTGTGTCATAAGCCTTCTCAAGGTCAAAAAACATGGCGATAACTGAGTGGTTATTAGCAAAGGCATTACGAATATATGTATCCAAGGGCAGTAAGGGGTCAATGGCAGAACGGCCCTTACGAAAGCCATATTGACTAGTGGAGAGACTACTGTGCATCTCTAAATACCACATCAAAGGTCTATTAACTAGACGTTCCATCACCTTGCAAACTGCACTGGTAAGAGCGATGGGACGATAGTGGGAGGTATCATGTCCCGTAGTACCCGGTTGACGAAAAGGGAGAACAATAGCAGACTTCCACAGTTGGGGAATAACTCCTTGCGACCATATAAGATTAAAGAGTCGTAAGAGGACAGCAAGAGCAGACTGATGCAAATGCTGTAGCATATGAATATGTATGCCATCTGGCCCAGCTGCTGATGATCGGCAAGCAGAGTGTTGCGTCCAGTTCTTGAAGGGTAAAAGGCACATTATAAGATTCTTCTCTGAGAGATTAACTTGCATAGATGGAGCCCCTGAGAAATGCGAACCAGATGATTACCAATTTCAGTGGCAACGGCAAGAGGGTGTGCTATATCGACACCAGCAACCCAAAGAACAGGAGCCAGGTCGGGGGAGAATTTACCACTCAGTTTCTGCACTTTCTTCCAGACTGCACTCATCGAGGAAGCCGAAGTGATGGAGGAAACGTAATCCTGCCAGCAAGTGCATTTAGCGTCGCGGATGACATGGCGAGCCATTGCTCTCTTCTGCTTAAAATCAAGGAGTCTCTCTGTGATTCTGTTATGCCGGTACTTGCCCCATGCAGCTTGTTTCAAACGTACTGCCCGAGCACAAGCAGGAGACCACCAAGGCACACACTTCTGAGAATACTTGCCTGTGGTTTGAGGGATAGAATGTGAAGCTGCGAGTAAGATGGAGGACGAGAAGAGATGTAAAACCTCATGAATGGAGGACGAGGAAGGAGCCTCATGAAAGGCAGGTCCCATTTCGCCCGATCAAATTGCCAGCGTGGGTTACGAGAAGGTGGAGAATACAAAGGGACATGAGGACGATTCGAAAATGATTGCTGTCATGTAAGTCCGGGAGGACAGACCAGGTGAAGTCAAGGACAGTTGAGGAAGAGCAGATGGAGAGATTGATGCAAGAGAAAGAATGAGTTTGAGGATCAAAATGGGTGGGAGTACCCGTATTTAAAACATGGAGGAGGAGAGAAGCAAGAAATGCCTCCATTTGAATGCCACGGGAGTCAAAGTGCGACCCCCCTAAAGAAAATGGAATGCGTTAAAATCGCCAAGTAACAGAAGGGGTGGTGGCAAGGAAGAAACCAGAAAATAAACATCTGGGATAGACAATGCCTGAGTGGTTGAGAGATATAAAGAACAGAGTGTATACCACTTATTCAAGTGGATACAGGCTGCGGTGTAATGTAGAGAAGAATGAACATAGAGCTGATGGTATGGGATACCAGTGCATATAAGAAGAGCACTTTCGTTAAAGGTTCTATCGGAAAAAGGATCCGATGCATATAACAAATCATAGCCCGAAAAGGGACGGATAACAGTGGATTGATAACAGACCCTAACAGGGGTAAACTGGGAGAGCAACTTCTGAAGCTCACTCTGGTTACCCCTGAGGCCTCAGATATTCCACGGCAAATAAGCCATGATTTATGAAGAGAAAGATACAAGTCGAAGTTAAAGGTATCTATGGACTAGGGTTAGAAAAGTCCTCGTGTGGAGGCAGCGGAAGACCTGTAATCAAACAAGGAGTGGGACGCTATGAAGGAAGGAGGGGTGTAGACGGAGAAGAGAGAGGAGGAGGAACCGGAGGTGGAGCGATGTCCATCAACGGTTCAGTATCTGCAATAAAACCTGCGATAGCTTCCAGCGTTTAGGAAGACAAAAATGCAGGATGTGGAACCACATTAGAGATGAAAGGAGGAGGAGGGTGAGCAACAATCTGGGAGACTATAAACGGTATGAAAATAGAAGGTGAGGAGATGGAAGAGGAGTTTGTCGAAGGAGCTTGGGATAGGACAGGAGTGGAAGCGACCTGGGGGGGGGCAGTCAAGGAAGAAACTTGGAAGGGGACAGGGGATGAAGATATTGAACGAGGAGGAGGATGAACCTCCACACTCGTTACAGAACTAGTCAGAGGTGAAGAACCCGGCAATGGGGATTTTTTGCCGGACTTATGAGAAGAAGAGGGGCGGTGAGAATTCGGTTTTGGACGAGGGCGTGAAGACACAGAACTGAGTGAGTGAGTAGAAGAATGGGTGAGGACAGTATGGGATGCCGAGGTAGGAACCTCGGAGCCAAGAACAGCAAAAGAATTTGAGACAGGGGTGACTGAGGTTGGGGCGACCACAGGGGAAGCCACGGGAGTTGGAACCTTAGAAGTGGGGGGACATTTAGCAATACGAGAATAGGAAATAAGGGGGAAGTCTCCCTTGAAGGCGCAGATGAGAGACGGCCATAGCATATGAGAAGCCTTCTGCCTCTTTGAGACAACGGATTTCCCACTCATTTGGGTAAACCCGACAACAGCGAGAGTACGATGGATGTGCCTCATGACAGTTAAGGCAAGAGGGAGGTAGATTACAAGAAGGACTGGCATGGTCGTCGGCACCACAGACTGGGCATTCAGCCATGGACCTGCAATATTTTGCTGGATGACCAAAACGCCAACAGTTTCTACACTGTTGTGGTGTAGGGGTCACCTTTCGAACTTGTAACCGGTGACCTGCAATGTAGACCGAGGGTGGAAGTTCATGGCAGTCAAATGTTAAATGAGCTATATTAGTAGTAAAGTAAAGTAAAGTAAATTTTATTTCATTGCAATTTTACATAGATATTGGTAGTTACAATCATAAACTGAAGTGCAATGAGAGCCAATGACAAGCCATGGCATTAGGATAACGTCTTCGCTTATGGGCAGGGAGGACAAAAGTGTCAACTTTAAGGATAAGGAGGTCTTGGAGCTCAAGCTGCTCCAGAATGTCATCACCACATGTCTGGAAATTCCGTTGGACAATGGTGTGGGGTAAAATGACAGTACCACTACAAGAATTAAGAGAATGTTGTTTGTCTATAGTGATAGGAATAGTATAGATGGTCACAAGGAGAGAAAGATCGCGAGCTTGGCCAGCATTCTGGACCATGATGATGCTAGTGCCACTCTTGAGAGTGTGAAATGAGATATCTTTATTTACAAGGCATAGGAGAGCTTTACCAATACAGTGGTACCTCGGTTTACGATTTTAATCCGTCAGAGAGGGCATATTTTAAGGCGAAACAATCGTAAAACGAATCAATTTTCCCCATAAGAAATAATGGAAATAAATTTAATCCGTCCAAGACTTCCAAAAGTAGTTAAATAAAATATTTTTTAGAACTTTTGGACATTAAATAATACACAATTGAATAAAGAATACATAAATACATGCAAATATTGTACAATAACATGTCACTTACATTTATTGAAGAGTTGTTGATGTGTGGAGGACGGGAGGAGGGGAGAAGGTGGAGTAGTATGCTAGTGTTTGGAAGGGAATCCTTCCATTAACACTGCAGGTACCAAGTTCTTTTCTGGGGTTACTGGCCTTTTTCTTTGAATGCTACACTCCCTGCATGAATGCTACACTCCCTGCATGAATGCTACACTCCCTGCATGAATGCTACACTCCCTGCATGAATGCTACACTCCCTGCATGAATGCTACACTCCCTGCATGAATGCTACACTTCCTGCATGAATGCTACACTTCCTGCATGAATGCTACACTCCCTGCATGAATGCTACACTCCCTGCATGAATGCTACACTCCCTGCATGCCTACTACACTCCCTGCATCCTTGCTACACTCCTGCATCCTTGCTACACTCCCTGCATGCCTGCTACACTTCCTGCATCCCTGCTACACTCTCTGCATCTTTGCTACACTCCCTGCATGCCTGCTACACTCCCTGCATGCCTGCTACACTCCCTGCATAAATGCTACACTCCCTGCATGAATGCTTCACTCCCTGCACATTCTTTACCACAGGCTTGGCACTAGGAGCTTTCTTGGGGCCCATGGTGGCTTATTTAGCAGTTGCAAGCACTAAAAACAGTGGAATAATGACAATATACTGGTATGAATGCGTGGGTGTGGGTGGGTGGTCGCTCTCACTTGTAAACAATAGCACACTGACGCTCCCTGGAGTGCGCGCTCAGCTGGGCGCCAAGCGGACACGTCCAGTACGAATGTCGGTAAACGAAGCAAACATCGTAAGCCACAAACAAATTTCTTACGTTATAAATATCGGTTACCGAAAATAACGTAAGGTGATAACATCGTAAGCCGGGGTTCCACTGTACTATGATCGGAAAGATAGGTAGTTGGAGTAGTCGGTCTTAGAGTAAAAAAACTTTGTCCATTGAGTAGTGTGAAACAAAGTGTTTAAGGGAAGTGCGTGATGAGCTGGTCGTTTCTGAGATGAATGAGAAGGAAGTGTTGAATCATCATGTAAGGGTCTTGGTCGTTTGGATGTGGGACCAGAGGTGGTCCGACATGTGACGGGCGAGCAATCCAAAAATTGCCGCACCATAGAGGGAGAAGTCGGAATCAAGGTAAGACATGTTAAAAGGGCCGGTCAGAACCCCGGTACCTGAAGCAGGTGACGAACCGGCACCTGCAAGAGGTACAGGGGTAGTGGAGGTGTCCGAAAAGTTGTCCATTAACGAGGTAGGGTCAGAACTGGGTGCGGTATCAGGAAGGGGCCCGAGGGTAGTAGGTTCACGGATTGGGACGTCCATTATTAGGTTACTTCTTTCTTTTTGTTTTTAATAAAAAAAAGACAGAAGAAAATAAAAAGAAAAAAAAAGAATAAAACAAGGGAAGAACATGGAGGAATAGCTCCTAGGAGGAATGAAAGGGGCGTTAATCCCCCTCCGCACCCAAGAGGACCTCAACACCACAAGTAGTGCAAATGCTGCATGGAACCTGTGCCATACCCTACCCTTCATGCCAGTAAACCAGCAATCTGGGATAGCAACCTCACATCCACCGAGCCACCTTGGTGGACAAAAGAGAGGGCGGCCGGATACCCGCCACAAAGCATACCTCCTCTGGCCACCACCTCCAGAATCTGAAAGGTGGCCTCCAGAGATACACTCGTCGCCCGAAAGATACCCAAAGCCACCCCCGGGAGACCGGAGAGGGACTGGGACATCCCCAGGCGATCCAGATTCCACGGCAAACTACACCACCGCCACGAACCTCAATGGAATGGGATGGACCACGGTACCCTTCCTCCTACCTAGGAACCAGAATGCCTGTGGAGAGAATCCCACAGGTTAAAAATGGGAAGGGAATAAGGGAGGGATGAGGAGGAGGGGGAGGAAAGGGAAAAAGGGAGGATGGGGAAGATGGGATAGGGGGGGGATTGGGGGGTAGTTAGGTTCGATTTGAGGAAGAAGACCAAGAGGTTCAATTCCTCAGACCAAGAGCCTCTTCACCACAGCAAGGAGCCCCCCTTGAAGAGGATTGTAGAAATAATGCGTAAACATGACTGGCAAATACGTATTTACACTTGCTCAGGAACCAGACGTGTTGGTTCAGAAGTGGATCTCTCTGAGATGGGAGAGCTAGATGCTAGATGGACAGACAGATAGACAGAGAGCTTGACAGAGACAGAGAGCTTGACAGAGACAGATAGAGAGCTTGACAGACACAGATAGACAGAGAGCTTGGCAGACAGATAGACAGTTTGACAGACAGATATGTTTGTGTAACAGTGAAAACAGAAGGGGATGCTCATCAAATGTCACCCCTTATCTTATCACTGCACCCTCGCATACACTCATCAAATGTCAACAATTATCTTATCTTATCACTGTCAGCAGTGGACTGACATGTCTTACATCATGCTTCAAGGGAACTTATTCTTATTCTTCTCATTATTATTTTCATTATTCTTATTATTCCTATTATTATTATTATTATTATTATTATATACTCCCACGTATCCAAAACATTGCTGGGACCTATAAATACTTTGTATATATTACTAGACAATAGTAAATGACCAAGGCAGGTGTAAATGTCCACCTGTCAGTGTGTTTGTGACAATTTGAGTACAATTTCAGTATCTAATATTAGTCTTAGAACAAAGAACTACTATAAATTGTAATTATAAGAACATAAAAATTATATACTAAAATAATATAAAAACGAGAAAAAAGGTATATCGGCAACACTTCTGTAAGCAGCAGGACTCGATGTTGCTGTCAGGTGAGCATTCAGTGCCAACTTCTCGGCCTCATATATCGGTAAGTACTGAGCCTAAATTTTTTTTTTTATCCTATAACACTTAGAAAAATGTGCTCTTTATTTCTATAAAAAAAGTTTATTGTTTTTTTTCAAAATATTCGGGGCACTGGGGTAGTAAACGTATATATATATATACGTTTGGACCGTTTACGGGTTAAGTGGAAAGTGATGTCGGCAGGCTGGCCGGTCAGCTGGATGGCTGCCTGCCTGGCCACCTGGCTGGCCAACAGCGGGTTGGCCACCTGGCTGGCCAGCTGGGTAATTGATTGGCTGTCTATCTCCATCTGTCTGTCAGTATCTATATGTCTCTTTGTCTCTATCTCACAGGAACACATATGTAAATACAATTATACATAGTGTAAATTACCTAGGATAACTCAAAACATCAAGACAAAGTGATATAATGTGCTTGTGATCTGCGTAATACCAGTTGGTTTATGAGCTACTCTATGAGACAAACAGACACAAAGGAGACGACATTCATTACCTCTTATTGCCTTTCATAAATTAAAAGTTTCAACCAGTGCAATATTGAATCATAAAATTTATTTTTCCATATCAATTTAATACTAGTCATTGAATTATTCTAACCATTCATTAGACAGTTAAATTAGTATATCATTAACATTATTCAAATATCCTATATCACTGTAAAAAAATCCTGTAAACACTTGCACATAATTGTTTTAATCCATTAGCAAGTAAGACTTTAATCTAATACCATATCATTAAGTTTAGCATAATCCATTATTCTCAAGTCTAGTTATAGAATCATACTAAATCCTATGATTACAGGCATTGATCCTGATATCAATCTATTATTAAATGACTTACATGACTCCAACAGCAACTATAACTATTACACAGCTGATCAAGCAAAGACATTACTAAGAGCCAACAATAACCTAACTATCTTCAATTACAATGTTAGATCTTTGAGCAAACATTATGATGACCTCACAGCACTACTCCAATCCCTACAGACCAATATGTCAATCATCACACTCACTGAGACCTGGCTAAAGCCTGATACTACAGGTGTCTATGCCATCCCAGGTTACACAGCCATTCACAACTGTAGGACAGACCAGCGAGGGGGTGGAACAGCAATATATTATACAGATCAACTCAAATGTATCAAAAACTCTTGCACAAGGGATGAACATGGAGAATATATTATAGCTAAATTTAAATCAAAAGACCTGCAAAAACCCCTCACAGTGATAAACATCTACAGATTACCACAGTCAAATATCCGCCACTTTAGTGAAAAACTAGGAAACCTGATAATGGATTCACGCCTTAACAAAGATCATTTGCTGCTCACAGGAGATTTCAACATAAATCTCCTACATGACCAGGACCCACAGGTAACTGAATTCACAAACACTATGAGCAACTGCTTATTACTACCAACAATATCAAAACCTACAAGAATCTCTGAGAATAATACCTCGTTACTAGACCACATCTGGACTAACACTATATCCCCTCTAAAATCAGGCATAATCACAGAAAACACCACCGACCACTACCCTACCTTTCTCATAACTAACCTAGGCATTTTGCCCCAAGAAATTGCAAAAGTTACCTTCAGACTACATAATGAGTCAGCTGTTAATAATTTTATATCAGCTATGACGAACATTGACTGGCTTAATGAATTAGAAAAATATTCAGATACTGATGAATGCATCAAGAACTTTCTTAAAAAAACACACAGCCTCTATAACAGACATTGCCCTAAAAAAACTAAACAGATCACAGCTAAGAGACTTAACAATCCCTGGCTAACACCCAGCATCCTTAAATCCATAAACAGGAGGCACCAATAAGAAAAACAATACAGAAGGGGTCTAATAACCAGAGAACAATCCAAACGCTACTCATCAATCCTTACTAGCCTGATAAGAAGGTCCAAAAAATTGTATTATGAAAACAGACTCTAGACCGTAAAAGGTGATATGAAAAAGACCTGGAAAACCCTATCTGCAATTCTAGGAAATAAAAAGATATCCACGAACAATACCATCAAATTATAAAAAATAGACGAACCCCTACTCTCACCAACTGAGACAGCAAACAGACTTAATGTTTTCTTCTCCACCATAGGAAAGAATCTAGCGAGTAAAATCCCAAGCTTGAACACTCGTCCAACAGACTACCTCACCAACACTTAACCAGATACACTATTCCTAGCTCCTACCAACTCAATTGAAGTCTCGCTCATAATCAACACCCTTAAAAACAAAGCAGGAGACATAAACAGCTTACCACCCTTTATGTACAAAAAAGCTTCACACGTACTGTCACCAATTATAGCAGCATTATTCAATAAATCCATTGAATCTTCTACCTTCCCATCAATTCTCAAAATAGCTAGGGTCACCCCGATCCACAAAGGAGGTGACCAAACTGACTTGAATAATTATAGACCAATCTCAAATTTACCACTGCTTTCTAAAATCTTCGAAAAATTAATTCATAGACAGATCTATTCCTACCTCGTCTCACACAATATACTCAACCCCTGTCAATTTGGATTCAAGACTAACAAGAGCACAAACGATGCTATAACACACATGTTAAGAGTTAATATACACCGCACTTGAGAAGAAAGAAGTTACGCTGGGAATCTTCATAGACCTACGCAAAGCATTTGATACAGTCGACCATGATTTATTGCTCACAAAATTAGTGCACTATGGTATTAGGGGGCACACACTCAACTACCTAAAGTCGTACCTTAGCAACAGAAGCCAGTACGTGTACACAAATGGAGAATACTCTTCCACACAACAAATTACAGTCGGAGTCCCTCAAGGAAGTGTCCTGGGGCCACTCCTATTCCTCATTTACATTAACGACCTACCGAATGCATCACAACTACTCAAACCCCTATTATTTGCAGATGACACAACATATGTCTTCTCTCACCCAAATCCAGTCATATATTCACTGTTAATGCCAAACTACAGAAAATATCAACATGGATGAAGACAAATATGCTTACTCTCAATACTGACAAGACCTACTTCATTCAGTTTGGAAACAAAGCCACAAATGTTATACTTAACATTACGCTCAATGGTTCACCCATCACAAGACTCACAGAGGGAAAATTCCTAGGAATCCACCTCGACAGTAGTCTTAAATTCCAAACACACATACAACAAATTTCCAAGAAAATCTCAAAGACAGTAGGTATATTATTTAAGATACGCTATTATGTGCCACAACCAGCTCTCATTGCACTATATCATTCTCTTATCTACCCTTATCTCACCTATGGAATCTGTGCATTAGGCTCAACATTAAATCACCTTAGACTACTCATAACCCAGCAAAAGGCTGCAGTCAGGATGATAACAAATTCCCACTCTAGACAGCATACTCCACCTATATTCAAAACTTTAAAACTACTCACCGTAAAAAATATTCATACCTATTCATGTGCCTTCTACATACATAAAACTCTACATGCTAATATCAACCCTCCGCTCAAAATTCTCCTCAACAACTTTAATAGGTCCCACGACCACGACACAAGACACAGATCACTATTTGACATACCCTGAGTCCATACTAACCAATGTAAAAATTCTATGCATATAAAGGGCCCCAGAATCTGGAGTTCATTACCAGTAAATATTAAGTTAACCTTGTCGGAAAATCAATTCAAGACTTCTCAAAAATCACCTACTCACCCTATACTAAATACTCATATTGTAACAAACTTTCAAACCCAATGTTACTTTACTTAAGATAATCTCAGTTTTATATTGTCATCCTCCTTAACACGTGTTGCAATTTCATATCATCATATTGTCATTTAAAATAGTATAGTATCATCATTTTGTTAATTTGAAATAAAATATATAACTAGAAGAAACTCAATAAATTTCTCTAGTATTATTTTACTAGTATAGCATCAACATATTGTAACTTGAAATAAAATATACATCTAGAATAAACTCAACCAATTTCTCTAGTATTGTCTTTTAATAGTACAGTGGTACCTCGAGTTACGATGGTCCCCAAAATCGTCCTTTTATGTAAGTTTATTTTTTTAAATGCTTTTGTAAGTATATTTTTGGGGGTGTAAAAGGACTAGTCTATTTTACATTATTCCTTATGGGGATAAATTCGTTTGGTAATGGCACTTGAACAGCATTCTCGAACGAAAAAATATCGTAACTCGAGGTACCACTGTATGTATAATCATATTGTAATTTGAAAATTTATATAACTAGAATAAACTCAATCAATTTCTCTAGTATTAAGTACTTAGTGAATAAGTCTTTAGAATAAGCTGCCCCTAATGCCATGGCATGCCAGTGGCTCTCCTTGCATTACAGTTTTATAATTGTAACTACCAATAACTATGTATACTTGTAACTTGCATTGAAATAAAAATATTATTATATTATTATTATATTATATATTATTATTATATTATTATATATTATTATTATATTATTATATATTATTATTATATTATTATTATAAAAGGGTGAGTCTGGGAACCATCGTTAACCGAGGTACCACTGTATAATGAGATAGCTTGGGGATGGGACCCAAGTCTAAATACGAAATCCATTTATATTTCAGATACATATACAGCTTATGCACATAGTCTGAAGGTAGTTTTATACAAAAATTTTAATAAAACAATATTTTTAATAAAAGCAGCACAGCAGCATCAGTAGAATACCTGTATTAGTTGTAAAAAAATAATGATAAAACAATTCAAATTAAAAAAAATATTTCTTTGTATAATATACGTACAATGAGTAATTTACATGTAGTAAAATAGTGTTTAGCACAGAGAAAACCACTAGCATGCATGAGCATTTTGGGCAGACTAATCTTAATTCTTACATACTACTAAAAATTAGACACATGGAAGCAAAAAGAGAATGTATGAGAGAATAGTCATACCAATGCTCTTATATGGGTATGAAGCATGGGTGATGAGTGTTCCAACAAAAGGAAAGCTGGAGGCAGTGGAGATGTCGAGTCTGAGGGCAATGTACGGTGTGAATATAATGCAGAGAATCCATAGTTTGGAAATTAAGAGGAGGTGCAGGGTTACTAAAAGTATTATCCAGAGGGCTGAGGACAGGTTGTTGAGGTGTGGTTTGGACATTTAGAGAGGAAGAAACGAAATAAAATGACTTAAGAGGGCATATAAATCTGTAGTGGAAGGAAAGTGGGGTAGGGGTCGGCCTAGGAAAGGTTTGGAAGGAGGATGGGGGGTAAAGGTGGTTTTGCGTGTGAGGGGCTTGGATTTCCAGCAAGCATGCATGAGCATGTTAGATAGGAGCGAGTGGAGACAAATGGTTTTTAGGACTTGACTTGCTGTTGGAGTGTGAGCAAGGTAACATTTATGAAGGGATTCAGGGAAACTGGCAGGCAGGACCTGAGTCCTGGAAGTGGGAAGTACAGTGCCTACACTCTGAAGGAGGGGTGTTGATAAGTTGCAGTTTTATAACTGTCGTGTAGGCATGCCTCTGGCAAGACAGTGATGGAGTGAATGATAATGAAAGTGTTTCTTCTTTTCTGGGTCACCCTGACTTGGTGGGAAATGGCCGATGTGTTAATAAAAAATAAAATAACAGGTTATGGAGTGGTGAATTTTAATTATACATTAATACAAAAAAGCACATGTGAGCGTGTTATATAAGGGTGAATGGAGACGAATAGTTTTTGGGAGTGATGAGCTGTTGGAGTGTGAGCATGGTAATATTTTGTGAAGGAATGCAGGGAAACTGGTTAGCTGGACTTGAGACCTGGAGGTGGGAAGTACAATGCCTGAACTTTAAAGGAGGGGTTTAGGATACTTGCTGTTTGGAGTGACATCTGAACTGTCTTATCCGAGTGCCTCTGCAAAGACGGTGATAATGTGTGAATGATGGTGAAAGTGTTTCATTCTTTTTTTGGGTCACCCTGCCTCGGTAGGAGATGGTCAGTGTGTTAAAATAAAAGGGAAGGGGGGGTGGCAAATTTTTTTTTTTTTTTTCGGCAACAAGTAGACTGCCTCCCACCGAGGCAGGGTGACCCAAAAAGAAAGAAAATCCAGAAAAAGAAAATACTTTCATCATCATTCAACACTTTCACCACACTCATACATAATCACTGTCTTTGCAGAGGCGCTCAGATACGACAGCTGAGAATAGTCCCTCCCAGCTGTAACTATCCCAGACCCCTCCTTTAAAGTGTAGGCATTGTACATACTTCCCATTTCCAACTAAATCAATTAACTGGTTTCCCTGAATCCCTTCACAAAATGTTACCCTGCTCACACTCCAACAGCTCATCAGGTCCCAAAAACCATTCGTCTCCATTCACTCCTATCTAACACGCTCGCACATGCTTGCTGGAAGTCCAAGCCCCTTGCCCACAAAACCTCCTTTACTCCCTCCCTCCAACCTTTTCTAGGACGACCCCTACCCCGCCTTCCTTCCCCTACAGATTTATACGCTCTCCAAGTCATTCTACTTTGATCCATTCTCTCTAAATGACCAAACCACCTCAACAACCCCTCTTCAGCCCTCTGACAAATACTTTTAGTAACTCAACACCTTCTCCTAATTTCCACATTCCGAATTTTCTGCATAATATTTACACCACACATTGCCCTTAGACAGGACATCTCCACTGCCTCCACCCTCCTCCTCGCTGCAGCATTTGCAACCCATGCTTCACACCCATATAAGTGTTGGTACCACTATACTTTCGTACATTCCCTTCTTTGCCTCCATGGATAACGTTTTTTGTCTCCACAGATACCTCAATGCACCACTCACCTTTTTTCCTTCATCAATTCTATGGTTAACCTCATCCTTCATAAACCCATCCGCTGACACGTCAACTCCCAAATATCTGAAAACATTTACTTCTTCCATAATCCCTCTCTCCAATGTGATATCCAATTTTTCTTTATTTAAATCGTTTGATACCCTCATCACCTTACTCTTATCTATGTTCACTTTTAACTTTCTACCTTTACACACTCTCCCAAACTCGTCCACTAACCTTTGCAACTTTTCTTTAGAATCTCCCATAAACACAGTATCATCAGCAAAAAGTAACTGTGTCAACTCCCATTTTGCATTTAATTCTCCATAATTTAATCCCACCCTCTCCCCAACACCCTAGCATTTACTTCTTTTACAACCCCATCTATAAATATATTAAATAACCATGGTGACATTACACATCCCGTCTAAGACCTACTTTTACCGGGAAGTAATCTCCCTCTCTCCTACACACCCTAACCTGAGCCTCACTATCCTCATAAAAACTCTTTACAGCCTTCAGTAACTTACTACCTATTCCATACACTTGCAACATTTGCCACATTGCTCCCTATCCACTCTATCATATGCCTTTTCTAAATCCATAAATGCAATAAAAACTTCTCTACCTTTATCTAAATACTGTTCACATATATGCTTCACTGTAAACACTTGATCTACACATCCCCTACCCACTCTAAAGCCTCCTTGCTCATCTGCAATCCTACTCTCTGTCTTACCTCTAATTCTTTCAATAATAACCCTGCCATACACTTTACCTGGTATACTCAGTAAACTTATTCCCCTATAATTTTTACACTCTCTTTTATCCCCCTTCCCTTTATATAAAGGAACTATACATGATCTCTGCCAATCCCTAGGTACCTTCCCCTCTTTCATACATTTATTAAACAAAAATACCAACCACTCCAGCACTATATCATCCCCTGCTTTTAACATTTCTGTCATGATCCCGTCAGTTCCAGCTGCTTTACCCCTTTTCATTCTACGTAATGCCTCACGCACCTCCCCCACACTCACATCCTGCTCTTCTTCCCTCCTAAACGATGTTGTACCTCCCTGGCCAGTGCATGAAATTACCGCCTCCCTTTTTTCATCAACATTTAAAAGTTCCTCAAAATATTCCCGCCATCTACCCAATACCTCCAGCTCCCCATCTATTAACTCCCCTACTCTCTTTTTAACTGACAAATCCATTTGTTCCCTAGGCTTTCTTACCTTGTTTATCTCACTCCAAAATTTTTTCTTGTTTTCAGCAAAATTTCTTGACAAGAGCCTCTCCCATTCTTTCATCCGCTCTTCTTTTGCACTCTCTCACCACACTCTTCACCTTTCTTTTACTCTCTTTCTGCTCTTCTATTAACACTTCTGTTTTGTAAAAACCTCTCATAAGCTACCTTTTTCTCTTTTATCACACCCTTTACTTCTTCATTCCACCACTCACTCCTCTTTCCTCCTGCACCCACCCTCCTATAGCCACAAACTTCTGCCCCACATTCTATTACTACATTTTTAAAACTATCCCAACTCTCTTCAACCCCCCCCCCCTACTCATACTTGCACTATCCCACCTTTCTGCCAATAGTTGCTTATATCTCACCCTAACTTCCTCCTCCCTTATTTATACACTTTTACCTCTCTCTTACTTGCTGTTGCCATTTTCTTTTTGTCCCATCTACCTTTTACTCTAACTGTAGCTACAACCAAATAATGATCTGATATATCTGTTGCCCCTCTATAAACATGTACATCCTGAAGCCTACCCATCAACCTTTTATCCACCAATACATAATCCTAGGTAATTTACACTATGTATGATAACTTTATGTGTTCCTGTGAGATAGAGAGAGACAGACAGAGACAGGTAGAGATAGTGACAGCCAAAGTCAATCAGCCAGCCAGCCAACCACCCGGCCAGCCAGCTACCCGGCCGGCCAGCCAGCCAGTCACCCGGCCAAACACGTATTACACACGTTCCAGAATTGTTTCTCTTTACTTAGGGCATTGGTTATAGGACATTATGGCAGGATGACACTACCAGTGGTATCAAAATTGAAAGCATGTTGCATAAATGTTGTGTATGGGTTATTATTGAGGTTTTTGATATTTCCTTAACCACTTGTGGCCACATCCACCTCAAAGCCACTAAACTCAGGGTCAACATCACTTTCCTCTTAAAAGGGAAGTGTTAATATGATATGACATCAGTGAATCCCTGGTGTTTGCCACGCTATTTGCTTTAGCTGGTGCTCAATTGAACTGGTGCTCCCACAAGGTACTAAGTGGTCCCAGATTTTTTTAATACTGTGCACACTGAGTGTTAAGACCTATTCTATACTGACCAGGCATCTCAGGCCAATCATCCCAAATTTGGAGGCAGGAAAAATAAAACGTAGATCTACGTTTGTACAGTTAACGGGTTAAGTACTAGGTAGGATGATATATGATGAACTGGTAAACAGTACAGAATGGAAATAGGATGACCTGCACTTAGAAATTTGTAGGCAGGTTGCGAGGTATAAAATAGTAAATTCTAACAAGTAAATAATAGCACAAAAATTGCAGGACAATGAGGTAGTTACACTGCACTAAACGTGGGGTATTGTAACAAGGACTATAGATTAATTAGGCTCAGTAAGATCGATGTTTCTAAGGAAGCTAGATAGGTCATGTTCATTTGTGACTGTATACCCACGGCCTACAGCTGTTTTCCTCACTATGATTTTACCATCACGTGTTAAACATTGGTGAATTTTGTCATTATGTTCTCGTTTGAGCTTTCTTAATCCATACAATAGGTTCGGTTCTGATGTTTTTTTTAGTAAGGCCTCATTAATGTACACTGTAATCTTCATTTTTATGGATGCACTGATCAGGTCTTTTTGTGTCATATGAATATAGTCTAAGTGTAACACTTGTAGCTCATCTTTGATGATCCTAAGTGTTGTATCAATGAAGTTTGTTTGGTTTGTGTCACTGGTAAGATGAGAGCTGTTGACAATAACTTCATCAGATAACTTTTGCTGGTCAATGTTATCATCATGGTTTTGAAGGTAGTCATTCAACTGTGCATTCATGGTGTTTTTCCAGTCCTGGGCACCTTCTTCCATCTTGGTGTTTAGTGTTGTTATTTGATTGGTATGTTTGGCTATGGTTGTTTGTAGAGTTTTGTTGTTGTCACTCATTCCTGGTGTCAAATTTTTGTTCAAATTCCAGGATCTTGTTCTCTAGATTAGCTGTCTTCGATTTGTGTTTTTCCTGTGATGCACGAAGACCAGTATTTTCATATTCCATAGTTCTAAGGCTAGTAGTTAATGCACAGATGTACACTTTCAGCACTTCAGGATCGTTAGTAATACCTGAGAGGTCAGTTGGAGTGCTGAAGCCTGGGAAGGAAGGGGAGTCGTCAGACATGTTTGATGATGTTGTTGGTGTGTAGCCCTGGACAGTGGTGAGGGGGTGGATGATGCACCGGCGTCCTCCAGGGTAGATATGCTGGGTAATAGTCCTTGGCAGTTTGGTGTTTTTCTTACTGCTGTTTCTTTTATGATTCCCCTTCATGGTATCACTGAAGCACTGAAGTGGTTGGTAGTGGCAGTGCAGTTTAGGAGAGCTTTATGTACATGGAGCTTAGGTTGGATGTGCATCTGGAAGCAGGGCTGAGTTTGGGTTGGGTTTCCTTTGGTTGTCTAATTTGTCAGGTTGTAGGTATCCAGTCAGTTTAATGAGGTCATGATGGGTTCCACATATGTTAGTGCAGTTGGAATTAGAGTTAGGCCATCTCAGAAGCTGTGATTGACCCAGGGGACAAGAAAATTATGGAGTTCTGTTGCCGTTGCCAAGTTGAGTGATGGCAAGCTTTCAGTGTCCACCTACCCACAGGAATATCTGCAGGCCTTTTTGACATTTTCAACAATATCTTCACACCACAGAGTAGAGAAAAAGCACAAAACACATGGTTATCCCAGTGAGTAATGCACGTAGGACTAGCAGTGATGATTGTTGATAACAAACTGGCACTAACAGTGTCAGATTACCACACAGGGTATGTGAGGTCATATGTCACAACTGTATGGGTATACAGAGACCTGTGTACCACCTGAGAACCTCCTCACAGCCAAATGAAATTTTCCATTTGTGGCATCATGTCAACATAAAAAAAAAATTGAATTTTGAAGCTTTTTGAATTTAGGAATTTTGAATAAGGGATACTCAACCTGCATTTGCAATAAGCAATTATCTCTAACTTTTCCTATTATTAAATGACTAACTAATTTTAAATAATTAAACAATACACAGTTCTAAGAACACATTTCACATGATTAAAGCAGGACACTGTACTACGTAACTACATATTATTCATCTCCATGATTAATAAAAAGCCTCAAACTTTCTTGTGACATGTATATTGGGATTACCTTGAATATCATCATTCTTCATGTCAGTGAGCTGATCATTATCTGGCTCAGAGATGGTATTGTTGTTAACTGCTGATTCATCTGCTGGTACCTGAACATACTCTACACTCCACATCTAAAAAGAAACTTCAGAGTTAGTGCTAACATTACAAGAGGAAACTATACATCATTATCATTATTCTTAACCATATGCACATCAAAGAACCCAAAATTTGGAACACCAAATAGCTTCAGAAACACTGGAAAAAAAATCTCTTGAGCCTCAATTAATATTAATATGGAATGATCATAAACATTCACAATGTCAATTGCATCTTACACTGGTAACTTATTCAGTTGTTATCTCCCCATTGTTAAGTACAAAAAGGCACAATACCGTGACTGCAACAATACACAAATAATCAGCATACAGGAGACACTATGACGACATTTCGGTCTGACTTGGACCATTTACAAGTCACACGAACACACAAAGGTGAGGAAGCCAGTATATATAGGAGAGGGACAGGGACAGGACAAAAAGAGGAAGAAAGAAGTTGAGAAGTAGTTGCAGTGGTAATGATGGTAGTGGAAAAAGTAGTAGCAGCAGTGATGGCAGTAGTAATAGTAATGAAGTAGTAAAAGTAAAGTCTAAGGACAAGAAAAAGGAGCATTGCAGGAGAGTTAATGGCCCACAAGGGTGGAACCAAAACATGGGGAAAAAACTGAAAGACTGAACTATTTGTGCATACATCCCACTGTAGTCTATCTTAAGTACAGAAATTATTAATGCTGAATTGTCACACACAACTTAAATTAAATGTTTTAATCCTTATTTAAATATACATATTAGTATTAGTTTAAGTCTGCCCAAAATGTTTCGAATAAAAAAGGATTCTCCTTAAAATATACAGAAAAGAAGTAATTCTAGAGATAAATCAACATCCTGCAATTCTTGGAAAACAATTTGAACCTCTGCCTCCTTCCTCTAAAATTATGTATACGAATGTTAGGGGAATTTTGTGTTACTTAAAAAAAATAACAGTTTGGCTTAACAAATACAGTGGTACCCCGAGTTTTGTACAGCTCCCAACTCGAATAATTATGTAAGTGTATTATTGTAAGTGCTTTTGTAAGTGTATTTTTGGGGGTCTGAAACAAACTAATCTAATTTACATTATTCCTTAAGGGAACAAATTCGTTTGGTAAAGGCACTTGAACAGCCTTCTGGAATGAATTATAGCAGAAACTCGGGGTACCACTGTAATTCCTAATTTAAAATTAGTCATAGGATTTCTCCATGCCATAATCTCAATAAAACTGTTGAAAAATCAACAAGTGCAAATTTGAAGATCTGACTGTAAAATGCTGGTGGTAAAAATATACTTTCAGCAAAAAAAATTTCATAATACAGAATAAAGTTTCACCTACCAGAAGCTTTGTCAAATACCTGATAAACCTCTCATTTTATTTGTTGTTATTTCATGAAACAAAGTTTAACAAACTTACTCTTACAACCCCATCTGAGGAACCTGTCATAATAACGTTGTTGGCATCCCACTCATACATGGTTGAAAATGACACACACAGGATTTGTTGTAAGGGAGAGTGAGCACCCAACGCTGTGTTAACAGAGGCCACACGGGTCCCATTGATACTCCACACGTGCAGCCAGGTTCCAGCACAAGTTGCTATGTCACCCTGAAACCACAGTAATTTAAAATAAAACAGATGAAAGATTGTTTTAATAAATTTTATCCTGCAATACCTACACTTAACTATTTATAAATTGGCATATTTTTTATGCTATACAGCCTCTCCTCACTTAGCGACGTACTTGTTTACTGACAACTTGGACTTACGATGGGTTCTCTGACCAATATACAACCCTAAATAGTGTATATCAGAGCTAATTTCCTCTATTCTGTTTATTACAATATACAGTAAACTACTGTATAAACATTTAAAAATATACTAAAAATGTTATAAATGGTACATAGATGACATTAAAACAGTATCAAAGATGGCTGACACAAACCCACTATCATTATACTATGCTCCTCACTTAGCAACGAATTCATTTACCGACATGGTCTTAGGAATGGAACTCCGTCGTTAAGTGAGGAGAGGCTGTATTTCATTTTCTCCCTGAAGGAATAGTTTCAAGCACTCTGGTATTACAGGGTTGTAATACCAAATACAGTGGACCCCAGGTTATCGGCCGTTCCGGCTATCGGCCAACTCGCTTATTGCCCGGTTTTTTGGCCTAAATTTTATTCCAGTTATCGGCCGTTATTTCGCTTATCGGCCGTATTGGACGCGTAATATATCACTCTTGAGCACATTAAATGTCTTATTTTAGGTTAATATAGACATTTTCATTAATCCAGCTATGATATTTTCTTCAAAATTATATAAGAAATACGTTACATAGCATACAGCATATAAACATGCAATGTTTATATGTTATCGAGTGGTGAGTACAGGCGAATCAAGGAGGAGGGTGGAGGGGTAACATTACGTTTTCTCTGATTCAGTGTTAGATAAAACTGTGAATCTGGCGTCTGGTGCAGTCACCGCCCTTCATACGCGTTTGTTTACAATTCTCAACATGAATTATTCATTACTTCTCCCTCTGTTTATGATGGCATCTAAAGGTAGTTGTTAGAAACGATTAAACTCAGTGAACATGGTAATAATATGGGTGTGTAGTGTAGCCCAGGGAGGCTACATACTACGTGTACCTACATTACTGCTGCCTTCACTGACTTCCTACAAATAAATACTACTCACCTCTCGCCCTACATTAAGACTACAAATATTTTAAGGTATGTAATGAATGCACAGTCGGAGTAAATGACAAAGAAGGGAAGTAACCCTAGAGGGGGTTTTGATACCTGAAGTCCTTATGGAGGGGGATTCCCAATTCCCTCTTCCCTCCTCCATTCTTCAATACACCAACAAGAGTCTTCAATAAAGGTATGTAATGTTCATTTATCATTAAAATTTGTGCTTTATATTTATTTCTCATTGTTTTCTGTATGTAAAACTATAGTTAATCTTTAAAAAATGCATTTTTTGTTAATATTTTTGGGTGTCTGAAACGGGTTAATTGTATTTACATTAATTCTTATGGGAAATATTATTTTGCTTTTCGGCCATTTCGCTTTTAGGTCGACCTTCTGGAATGGATTACAGCCGATAACCGGGGGTTCACTGTACTGTACAGAAAATATTTAAAAGCAAATGAAATACAGTAGGGCCCCATTTATATGACAGGTTAGGTTCCAGGCTACCGCCATAAAGTGGAAATTGCCGTAGAGTGGAACGCCTTTTTTTTCCACTTATAAATGCATATAAATGCCAGACAAAAAGTTTACACTAACATATATTAAGTTATCAATAGAATTAGGCAATAAAAATAAAAAGGAAAATACACACACAGTACACTCATTGCTTACCTTAAAATATTTGTAGTCTTAATGTAGGGTAAGAGGTGAGTAGTATTTATTTTGTTAACGTCAGGTGCAAGAGGTATGGTAGCTAGCCAGGCCACCCCACCCACACGTAATATACTACAACATTTAAAGTGCCCTAGAGCGAT
>WNWK01029416.1:0-24432 GCA_009830355.1 Cherax destructor | reverse complement strand
GTGCCATGCCATCAAGCTGTTGCCTGTCGGAGTCCACACGGTGGGGCCAACAGGAGAAGGTAGACCAAAGTCTGCCTAACCTGAGTGTCAGACGACCCTCGAAGGCGCTCGGTCCAGAGCTCACTGGGAGGGCTTGCGGGAGGCGGATTTGATATAGACTTAGCTTCTCCTTCGCCGGCAGGAGGATGTGGAAACTTTTTTGAGTCGCTCAAGTTCCACAGGGTAAGTGAGATGCTGTTCATTCTTCTCAGACTAGACCTCATCGAGTAAACAAGTGCTGCGACAGTGCAGCCCACCCCATGGGACTACCATCATCAGTCCTGGGACTCGGAGAAGACATCTCGAAGTACTGAGAATATCCTTCTCCATCCAGACCCAATACAGTAGAACCTTACCTCCTTTCTCTCAGTATCTGGCCATTTTCCCTGGGGATAACGTAGGTGGGTTTTGTAGTGGGTCTCGAGCCTGGATGCTTATTAGAAGGTACCAGCGTCTCCTCTTTGAGTAAAGACTGGAAGCTAGTGTTCCATACTGCTTATATTGCTTAGAGGATATGCCCTAGTGATTGGGTGGTTCTGAGTTCAAAGCGGGACACTAATACCTCTTGAATCTTGCAATTTAAGTCTTCCCGCACGTCTTTCAAGGGAAGATGCCAAAGAGGACTAAAGCTAGGAATTTGGAAGACAGTTAGTTAGTTAGTTTGATATCTTTTTATACCCATACCCATCCTGTGGGCGGTAGTCAAAAGATTACAGAGGTACATAATGGGTCAGGAGGAGAAACTTCTCCACCATCAAGTAAGTTAAACCCCTTGTTAATCGTGCATGTAGATGGGAATTCTTTCGACTGCAGGCAGCTAGAAATTCTGACCATAAGCCACTTGTAAGTCTGAGAGAAGCGTCTCAAATTGTCGGTGTCAACAGTGCTTGCCAGAGGGCAGCTTGCAAGGAGGCAGCCCAAAGACAAATTTCTATACTGTATTATGACTTTTGTGGGGAATTAGGAGATTACCTGTCTGGACTTCACCGCCACTTACAAACAAATAATCTCGGGGAGGTGACCGTCTGTATAATTTTACCACAGTCACTCCGCGAGGTGTGTGGGAAAAATTGAGTCGCCCTGGTCGCTGAGACGACTCCTTCGATATTCTCACACATTCCCAAAACCACTCCACTCTGGACCAGTTTAAGAAATTACAATAGATCACTAGTACGTATGATACAATTATGGTTGTGGACTGTATTTTTATATTGGACTGATTTGAAAGAGAAGGAAGAACACAATTAATTTAAACATCACCACCCCTTATCAGTGTCATTGATGTTCATTGGAGATCGTTGACATAGCCACATTACTTATACATACTCATTATAATGTCCTAACCGGCCGGCAACAGACAATTACAATGGCAGTACTTAGCTGTGGGTGAGGGAGTCGCTTCCTTTGTCGGTGTTCCCTCGTGTCGATCTCGTGGTCTTGCTGGGTATAGTCGTCCCGATATAGAAATACGTATTGACTTCTTGACACCTCTACAATTCTCGGGACAGAATCGGGAGGTCAGCATATGGTCATTTGAGAATGTTGCTGAGAATCACTGCACACATTCTCTCTCGTGATATTAACATCCCAAATCCTCTTTAGTTCACACGCCAATTTAATGTTTCACTAGTTTCCCTCATTAATGTTCACTTCGTTAAATTTTGATGTTGATGTGTTGAGATGAAAATAACCCGTTACCATTCCAAATGACGCAACATGGCGGCCCGAATGGCGTCCCTTCACTCGGCGACATCAATACATTTCTTTCCCCTCAATTATTTATAAACTTGATTCACTGGACTTAATGCCCCAATATCTACAGATTATAGTTCACATCACTTCCACTATGAAAGTCACCCAGAATCAGGGTGCGTCAGTATCCAGTCAGATAGTCACGTCACCTACGCCATGGTTACCATGACTAGGCATGCATGAACAAAGACGACCCACGCCTATGTCGTGATATTCTCTGGTTTTTGGTGGTTCTCGAGACTTAATGTCCCATTATACACTTGACACCATTATAGCACTTCCTATTATGAGTGCCGTTGTTAATCACGCCTTGGCTGCCAGAAATGCCAAATCCCAGATGTCATTTCGGCCTAGATACCAATCCTTAGGGATACACGTGACACTGCCCGCTCTCTCCCCAGCCTCCTCGAATCGTGTCCTCTTCACTCCCTCTGCCTTGCCTGGGCAACAATTGCTTGGTTCTATCTTCATACCCAGATAAATGTTAAACCACTAGCAGCACATTAATGATATCTATTCACATTGGAAAGTTTATCAAATATAACTTTCGGAAAATACCAATATTTTCCACAACTTTAAAGAGCTCAGAGTTTATTTCAGTGTAGTGACTCCTTACATTTATTAACTCAGTGTAATACATTCTCCGCTCAGTATAACTGAACTATCAAATACGGTTACACAGTTAAGTTGCTTGTCCTAGTGTTGTGCTGTGTTTTCTAATACATTTTCCCATTCAGACTGAAACTTGACTGCTAAATTCCTAGAACTATTTCAAATTACTATTCATCTGTGCTGTGTGTAACTTATGCTATTTTATAACATTAAGTAAATTTTGTTCAGGTATAAGATTATTGCATTTTACTGTGAACAAGCTTACTCTTGCATGATGTTCAGTTTCATGAATACTTTCTCTCTTGAGTAATTCGGTTACTTTTAAACTGATACGAAAGAGATCAGCCTGTTATTATCTATTTTCCTTGCCATCTCATCTAGTGGGTTTAGCTCCTAGTTAAGATTGCAATAGCAACAATTGCAATCATTATATTTTTACCTATACATTGTGTAAATTGGTTTTGATTCTTTGTTAAGTGCTGCAGGTTTGGAGTAATTAATGAGTATTGCAGTGTTTGGTAACTCTCGGGAAAACTGTGGCCCGGTGTATGACCTTGAAAGCGGCACTGCGCTCACATGCCACTGACACCCATATTGTCTGTGTCTAGTGAGGTGAATGTCCCCTTTAAACCCCTCGCCAGTGTGAAACTGCTGTGTCAGCTATGAGTATAGCTAATGGTCTTGATGATGTAAATGATGATGAAAAGCAGATTTGAAACATATTTTAGTAAACACTCTCGGAAGAAGGAACGAGGCTTCCAGAGAAAGCTTGCTGCAAGCAATACAGGGCGCACACCCTCCCAAAGCTGTCAGGTTAGACTTATTTAACAACACTGATCAAAGAGTAAGTGTAATTGGTTTTACGAAGCTAGTGTAGACAACCCGGAAGAAACGATCAAGTTTCTTCATGATGAGAATAACTACGTCTTTGTGCCTAATGATCCAGCATTTATAGACAAACTTCTCACTCAAAAATATGCCAACATCAAACTCGAGCTGCCCCACCAAGGGCACTACTTGTTGTCATATACAGCGTCACAAGCACTTGAATCCTAAATATCTGGTGTCAGAGCAAGTTGCAAGACCTCGTCGACTTCCCAACGATCTGATATTAGCTGAGTGGACTGGCCAGGGGACTTTGCCATGCTATATTCACTGCCGTGCTGCCCTCAACAGGCGCTATAACATTGCATTGTACAGACCTCCTCAACGTCGATGTTATAAGTGTCAACGTTGAGACCACATTGCCGGGAAATGCCCAGCTAAGTCACACTGGTGTGCAGTGTGTGCCAATGTTCATCCTTCTGAACGGTGTTATGATTTGATCAAACAGCACCAGACTGTTGCTAAATGATGTATCAATTGTAAGACTTCAGAGTCACAGCAGCTCATGCTGACTGCAGTGTGAGGGCTGCCCCATCGCAGCCACCGCACCTCACCCTGCACCCCCATTAGGACCCCCAGGCCTACCAGATACCTCGAGTCTTAATACTGGCTTATGCCTGCCCTCAGACAATGGGGAGCACATCAACAGACCTCCATCACGTCTGCTGTCAATACCAGTCTAGCTGAGTCAACTGACAGTCAGCCACTCAGCTCAGCTGACCGGGTCTTCCGTCTCCAGATGTTCCTAGTCTTGCTCATCTGGTATACAACCTGAAGTCGTGCATAGGACTACTGGAGAGACAGCAATTTCTCATGAAGCAAAACTTAGCAGCACAAGGTAAGATTTTAGAGCATCCCAAAGAAAAATTGTCACAAATTCTGAAAGCGAGGAAAGGCTGATGAACAAGGTGGTGGTGGTGCCCAAAATTCGGAAAGGACGAACCCCAAATGTTTTGATAACTATAGTGAGCATCATTGAGGCAGTTTCTATGATGTTAGAAAAGTTATGAGTGTCATATGTTTGGGTGGGGTGATAAAAGGTGGTTTTTAAAATTTTTTAAATAGTGATTTCTTAAGTGGTTGGGTTATGGGGTTTTAAATTAATTTGAATATGGCACTGCTGATAAATGTGGGGACCAATTTGGTAGTGGTTTGGTATGACAGTTATAGTGTTGAAATGCTGTGGAGGAGGGAAGTAGTGGTAGTCCCCTATCATACATTCACACGAACGCTCGTGCTCTGTGAAAACAAAGACTCACACAGGCCTCACAATTGAAGTGCATTTAAAAAAACTCTGGCCCAGGGAAACACTGCTGATTGATTTCGCTGCCCAGCCTTTGGGTCGGGTTTTTTTTTGGTCCTAGCTGTGGAGTTGGGGCGGTATTTTTCATAAACATGGTGGGGCTACAAACACGTGTCAATACTGTCTGTATTGAAGTGTTGCAGGGCGTGTTTTACCCAACAACCGATGTTCTCCTCCCAGCTTTTTTGGGGGTTTCTTTAGGGATATCAAAAAAAATTTTTTGGGAATATCTCAAAAGGTTCTAGGATTTTGTCAAATTTGCAGGGGCCCCGCTTGAGCAGTGGTTAAAACATGGGAAAAAGGGGTTTGTAAACCCGGGATTAAGTACCTTTTGAGATGTGTCCCGGTACTACCTTATTCGATCAAGCTCCCGAAAACGTTGGATGTTGAGGGGAAACGTCTTCATCTTTGGTCTCCATGCAGCGCGGGGCCGGTGGGCACGGGGACTTATCCGGGCTGCCGAAGGTTCATTTTTTTTGAAAATGCCTCAAACGTCAATCCCTTTCCGTCATGATGGATGATTTCCAAAAGTCTTTGACTTCGCGGCCAAGTTGACGTGTCCCTGTGTGGATTACCTGGACATGTGGCGGCAGGGATCTGGAGGGGCCAACAGAGACATGGAGTGCTGAGGGATGGGGGAAGGATGAAGTGGTGGTCGGGGATGCTATGGATGAGTCCCAGGGAAATATGAGGTGGTCCCAAGTGGACAAGGGGTAATTGTTGATGGGGAGGCGTGTACTAACGTTGTCCGTGACCCAGGATGGCGGCAGCGGGGGAGAAGTGGCTCTCCCGGGAAAAGGTGTGAACTTGGTTTTTCGGGCCGCTTTTGGAGGATTTTCCACTGTTGGGACAGTCCTGTGTGTGGGGCAAAAGCATGGTGTTGGCTCAGGATCAGTGTGAGGGGGGACGAGTGAGACAGTTGATGGGCGTCTCAGAGAGTGGGTTTTGCCTTCAGGCCCAGGGGGTTGGTGAAAGTACAGGAGAGGATTGTGAGGCTATGGAGGTGGGGGACCCCGGGAAAGGCCTAGTGGTCTATTGGGGACATTCTACCCCGGGGCAACAGGTGTCAAGAAGGCCTGGGTGGGGGTGGCAAGGGGATGGGGGTGTCAAGGTTAGAGGGAGGGAGGGACGGGAAAAGCAGACGGAAGTACTGGGAGTGTCAGTAGAGGAAAGGATTAGTAAGGGAAAGTCGGTGGACAGGAAGTTGAAAAGTAGAGGAAACCCCCCTGCTTTCTTTTCAGGTGTTTAACGATGAATGTAAATGGCCTCTGAGCGGGGGTAAAACGTAAATGGGTAGGTGACATTAAGCTTTTAAAATGTGGATGTTTTATATTGAAAGAGCATAATTATAGGAGGGGGGAGATTTGATGTTAAGGGGGGTTTTACTTTATGCGGGTGTGCGGGTAGTTTCAAGGGGGGGGTGGCTATAGAATTCTTTTCAGTCCCTTTCGGTTGTTGGCAGGGGAAGGGGTGGGAAAGTGGAAAGGGTTGAGGTTTAGGGGGGAATGTGGTTGTATATGGGGTTTTTTGGGGCCCTATAAGTTGTGAAAAATAAGGAAGAATTTGTGAGGGGGGTTGATATATTTTTCTGGGTTGCCAGTTGTGACTATTATCGGGGGTTTGGGAAATTTGTGGTTGGAAGAGGGATGTGGAACCAGAGGGCGGGGGTGTGAGTTGGGGTTTGGGTGATTTTTTGGGTGGGCAGTTAGAATTGGTGGGGCGGTGGGTGGCATATGAAAAACGTTCTAGGGGCATGCTGCAAGACTCGATCGTGTGTATTTTCCGGGGATGATAGTGGAGGGGGGATTCTTGATTTTGGGGTTTTCCCGTCACGGGGGTGTGTTGGCAGTGTTGGGATGGGGGGGGAGCTGTTAAAACTATGCTATTTAAAGGAAGCTTAACGGGGGCTTTCAGGGGAACTGGGGGGGGTTTTGGGGAGTGGTGGAGTGGATGTGGAATGATTGGAAGGCCCCGGGAAGATGTGGTGGTTGGTGGAATGGGTGGCAGGGGGTATTCAGGTTTTTTTAAAAACGTAAGGTAGAGCAGGCGCGATTGCTTAGGGCCTGCAGAGGTATTTGGAGGGCAGTTGGGGATTTTATGTGGGGGGCGGGTTACCCCTGGAGGACATGGGGTTTTGAGGCCAGTGAAGGATATACAGAATGAGAGATTCCGGCTTAAGGTGAGGGCAGGTATTGAGGATGTGCGGGGTTTGGGACAAACCGTCTTTGACTTCTTGGGGTTTTTCAAAAAGAGGAGACGGGTATGACGATGACGTCTTGAAGGTGCACGAGGAGTTGGGTGGGTATATGGGGGGGGAAGGTACTGCGGACGACAGGGGTATGGCGGGTTTGTGGATGTTTGGTTTCGGTGGTATCTAGACCTGAGGTTGGAGGTGGAGGCGAAAGGAATTTTTGGAGGGAAACGGGTAGGGATTAGTGGGGGGGGAAAGGAAAGGTATGGAGGGATTCTGGGGAAGGTGGTTAAAAAAGGGGGATCGAGGGGGTGCCCCGGAGTCGTCACCTAGTGATTTTTTTAACATTGGGGGTTTGGGAATTTTTTGACAAAAGTTTTAAATCGTTTGAAAAATAAGGTTTTGGGTGGGGATCACCCCCTGGAGTTGTGGTTTTATTAAAGGGGGAAATTGGGGGAAAACATTAGGGTTAAAGACTTTTTCCCTTTTATGTCAGATTACAAAATCTTTGAAAAGGTTTTAGGTAATGGGGTTTAAAAAAGGTTTTGGTTCTATCATAGAATTTGGGATTAGGATACCGGGGAGGTGTATGGGAATGGGCATGGAAAGTTAGGTCATTCATTGGGGGGTCGAGAGGGGGGGGGGTTTAGGGCTTGAGGGGGGCGGCTTATGACAGTGTGGATGAAATATGTTATTTGACATTCTTCTGGGGTTTTGGGAATGAAGTAGTGGGTTGGGTTCAAACGTTGTAGGGGGGGTTTTTGGTGGGGTTCAATTGAAGGGAAAGGGGTGGGAAACGTGGTGGACATGGGGGGGTTGCGGCGGGGTCCCCTTTTCGCAAATTCTTTTGCAGCTTACAGGATCCTTTTTATAGGTTAGTAAAAAAGGGGGGTGGGGGAGGGGGGCAGGTACCTGGTTGGCATCTGGAATAGGGGGGTTATGTTGTACACAAAATTTCAGGTGGGGGGGGGGGTTAGATGGGGGGTTATAAGTTTTTTTGGGGCAGCTAGGGGATGAAGATTAACGGGGAAAAATCTAAATTTTGGAGGTGGGGACGTGGGGGGGGGGGGGCGGGGAAGGGGATGGTTGGAATGTTGTTGAGTGTTGAAAATTTGGGGGAAAATTTTTTTTGTAATTTAGTGGGGCGGGGGAATAAAAAATTTTTAAAAAGGGGTGGAAAGGCGACAATAGCGAATGGTGGATGGGCCGGGAGATGGGGACGTTAATGCAGGGGTTATGGTGTGAATTTTTTTGATAAAAATTTGGCATGGGCGGGGGTTCCCACTGTGGGGAAAATGTTAAAATTTTTACAAGGGGGAAAAATGTTGCAGTATTTTGGGGTTTTTGGGGGGTTGGCTCAAAAGGAGGTTGTCGGGCCCCTTAAAAAGGGGGGTTTTTTGGGGTTTTATACCCTTTTGGGGGGTTATGGGATATAAAACAGAGAATGTGGGGGGGGAGGGGGGGGGGGAAAGCGGGTTGGGTGGTCATCGTGGGAGGAGGTGGTGGGGTGGACGGGGACCTGAGTTTATGTGAGGCAATTTTGGGGGTTTTACTAGTGTCAGGGGGCCAAAGGGGGTTTTTCGGGGGGGGGGTTTTACAGGGGGGGGGGGATTGTGCAGGGGTGCAAATCCCCAAATTTTAAAATTTTGGGGGGCGACTTGGGTGGGTTTTCCCGGGAATTGAGGGGGGGGGGGTTAGGGAAGGGTTTTTTCGATTTCAGGGAAATTTTTGGCTTTAAACGTTTTTTTTTAAAGGGTTTGCGGAGGGGGACTTGTTTGAGATGTGGGTTTTTTTTCGTCGACCATGCGGTGTATTTTTGGGGGAAAATTTAGGGGGGGCGGGGAAAAGTTTAAGGGGGTTTTTAGGAGTGTGGGGGGTTTGGGCTTTCGGGTGTTAGGGGGTTTTTAAAAATGGATATTGGGGGGTTTGAGGAAAATTCTAGGGGTTAATGTCCCGGGGGTTGATTTTATATTGTGGTGGGGATCGCGGGGAGTGGGGGGGGGGGGGGTTTTGTGCCTTGGCGGGACATTTTTTCAGGCAAAAATTTTTAATAGGGGGTTTTTTTGGGAGAACTTGGGGTTTAGGGTTTCTTGGGGGTTATAGAACGATGACGGTGGTGTCCCCTTTTTAAAATTTTGGGGGTGGTAGGGCCCAAACGGGGGGGCTGGGGGGGGGAGGGGGGGTTTGGGGATTTCGGGGGAAGGGGGGTTGGGCTGGTTATAGTTTGGTTGGTGTTTTGGGTTTGGGTTGGCGGGGTAACAGGGTTGAAGCTAGGATGGGTTGGGTGGGGGGTTCTGGGTGAGTTTTGGCGTTTGGGGGTTTTTTGGGGTTTGGGAGGTAATTTTTTTTTGGGGTGTGTTTACTCAGACTTGGGGGATTTTTTGGGGGGCATGGGGGGGGTGGACCTGGGGTTTTCCCCGGGTTGTAGTGTAATATTCTAAAAAGTAGTAGGGTTTGTCGGTGGTGATGTCCAAATTTTTTTTTTTGGCAGGTTTGAGGTTAGGAGGTATTAGGTGTTGACAAAACCCAGTGTGCAGGTGTCGGGTGCAGTTGGCCCGGATCTTTTGGGGGGTTATGAGGGTTAAGTTGATGTTTTCTATGTTTTTTTTAATTTAACTTTTTAGTACCAAATTTTGTTTTGTTTCTATCTTTTTTTGAATTCTACATTATGTACTTCTGCATATTTATTTTTTTTTTGATGTTTTATATGTATGCAAAACAAATGTTTTTTGTGGGCTTTATTCTCCGGGGTAGTGTGAAGTTGTGTTGAACAATGTTGTCACGGGAGTGATGGTTTTATGTTAATGTATTTTTTTTGGGGATGTTTGGGGTGACCCCCTTTTAGGGGGGGCGTTTTTTATGTTTATTGTCCAACTGTTTTAAACAGAAAGTTTAAAGGGTTTTTTTTTTTCTCCTTTTTGCGTTTTGTGGGAAGGGGGGAAAAAATAAGATATGTAACCAACGGTTTAATTTTGGGGTTTTTGAGACATGTATTTCAGTTTCATTGAAAGGGGTTTTTTTATTGTATATAAAAAAATTTTTTAGGTGGGTAGTAGGATGGACATTTTTGTTTATTGCTTTTTTTTTGGTTCTTAATGGATTATTGACGATTTTTTTCCCCCTTTTTTTTGCTTGTTTTTTTTTATGAGCCTGATTTTTTGGGCATTTTTTGGTTTTATGTATATATGTGTTTTTTTTAAAAAAAATATAAAAAAAAAAAATGCTGACATTATGAGGGCTGCTATTTATATGAAAAATTTTTTATTATGTTGAGAAACTAAGCCTCCCCGGACTTCTTTTTGAATCGTTTAGATTTTTAAATTTTCCACCAAGTGGTTTGTTTTTTCACCCCCTATCCCTCCTGTGGACTGTGCAAGAGCAAAGGGTACACAAAAAACCTGGCACTAGGGCCCCCAAAAAAGGTTTAAAAAAATTTGGTTTATGTCTACATTTCAATTATCTTTACAAGCAAATTTGGAAATTTTTAAAAACTTTTTCTTATTTTCATTAATAAAAAAATCTTTACATTCATTGGTTATTTTCTTTTATCTCTATTTCCCCAATAAATGGACAATTAACCGTGTTCAAGACGTGACCATATGCCTGATCACATAATTTGCATTTAGTTTGATCATCATGTGTGTATCTCCCAAACTGCCAGAAGTACTTTTAGCCAAGCCTAAGCCTGGTCACTACAACATCAGTAGTCTGTTCACATTGAAGTTGCTCCATAAACATACTTATCTATGTTCATGTTATCATATGGGTTATAGATCTACTCAGGTTTAACTGCATTGCTATAGCAATCATTTTCATTATATTTTATCTCCTAATATTATTCCTAATGCTAGACAAAAAGATATTCCAAAGTTATATTCTACATTCTCCTTATGGGTGCTCTTCTTGGCTAACATATCAACTTTATCATGAAGGAGTAATCCAATGTGTGACGGAATCCATAGCAATTGTACATTAATTCCTTTGCCCCGGATCTTTGAGTATTATACCAGGCTTCTCCAATGAGCATGCTGTTAGAGTCATTATATGAGTCAAGAGCCTTCAATGATGACATAGAATCAGTAATGATGATAGAGTCAAGCTCAGTGTCATAAGTTAGCTTTAGTGCCATTAGGATTGCAAACAATTCAGTTTGCAGTGTAGACGCCCAGTTGTTAATTCTTATGCCTAGTTCAAAAAAATTATTATTGTTCTTAACTAGGGAGGTGGCAACCAGAGCAGATGCAGCCCTGCCAGAAGACTCCTGTTTAGATCCATCAGTGTATATAACTTGTGATAACTTATTACTACCAGCTAGGCAAGAAATTTCTTCTTGAGCAGTTGCTTTAACAAGTGATTTAAGGAAGGGATTACTAGCAATGAGCTTCTTGGGAGGGACTTGCAGGTATGTGATATTAAATGAACACATCTTCCATGGAGGGGTGAAAGGCTCTTGTTGCCTACAGTGATACAATTCATGCAGGTTGTAAAATTTAATGTAATTGCATGTTTTCACACTCCATTTAGATCTGTGAGTATTTACTTCTAGACATTTAGTAAGATTCATTGTGACAGTGTCTGGTTCATTTCTTAACATTCTAATACCAAGTTCAGTGTTAATCTCAACAATCCTATCACTGATACTAGTAATACCAAGCTCCTTCCTCATATTAAGAACCTTTGTAGATTTGGGACTGCCAAGAATAATTCTGAGAGCTTCATTTTGCATTAACTCCAAGGGTCGGAGAGAACTTTCGAGCTAATATCAACATGGGAGCAGCATAATCAATTAAGGACCTAACATAGGTTATGTACATCATTCTCACGATTCTCACATTAGCACCATAGTTGGGGTTGTAGCCAGCAACAGCTTTAAGAGCATTTAGTCTATCTTTGCATTTTTATTTAGTTGTGGTATAGTGGATTTGTTAAAGGGTACATCTACACCAAGATATCTGTAAGTTTTAATGTAGCTAATGTTTTCACCCTGCAAATAGATGGGTGGGGATGTCGTTTGTTTGTTAATATCTTTGTTTTAGAGGAAGATATTACGAGGCCTAGTTGATTACAAATTGCTTGAACTTCATTAAGAACGGTACTCATCTTTTATGCCCTGTTGTATGGATCATGATGTCATCAGCATAGCTTATAGCTATATGTTTAGGTGAGGCAAGTAGAGCATTTAGGAGAGCATTAATCAGAATATTAAATAGCATGGGACTGAGAACTTCTCCCTGCGGTGTACCTAGGGACATTTCTTTAGACTCGCTTCTAAAGCCTTGGTAGAGGAAAGAGGATACTCTTTTTGACAGGTATCCTATTATCCAGCAGAGTAAGCTATGTAGTATAACAGTTCTGTTCACGATATCAAATGCAGATTTTAGATCAAGAAATGTGGTAAAACTAGTAGAGGTGTGTGCGGTGAGAAAGGAGGAGATACAATTCTGCACACTCTTACCTTTCATGAACCCATAGAGGGAGGGGAGAGTTGTGTCTGATTCTATAGTACAGTCTGTTAAGTATCATTCAAAAATTTTACAAAGACAGCTAGTTAAGGAGATCGGTCTAAATGTATCAGGCTGTTGGGGCTTAGGGATAGGCACAATGAGACTATTGGTCCAGGAAATAGGAAGAACTCCCTCAATGTAACTGGTATTATACAGTGCCAACAAGGGATTATTAGGCACGTGCCTTAAAGTTCTGAGAATATCATAGGTTATACCACCCTCTCCAGGAGCAGTTGATCGACCTATAGTTAATGCCTTATCTAATTCATACTCGGTGAAGAGGCAATCATCTCATCAATATTTTGGCTCATAAAATTAATCAGTTTCAACCTTTCTTCAGAAGCACTCTCTAAGCTTTCCCTAATATGAGATGACAGGTTTTCATACCTGGAGATTTTGGACCAGTCATTTATGAGGTCATTTGCTTTTTCAAGTGAAAAGGGATGAGCAACATTGCCAGTCTTTTTTCCTGGTTATTTTATTTATACCTTTCTATGCCAGACTTAAAGGGTAGACCTATTTAATCCACTAACGAATGGATCAAAACTCGTATAAACTTAATATATTTAGCTGGAATATTGCATCAATTAGAAAAAGATTTCCTGACCTTCATCATAAAGTAACCACCGAACCCATTGATATTGTGTGTCTACAAGAGTGCAGAGTCCCTGATAAATCCCAGTCCCCTAAATTGCCATTATTTGTTGCATATAACCTCAAATCTACTAACTCTTGTGTTCTATATGTTAAAAAATCACTTCCCCATCAACTTCTCACACATAAGAAAACAGAGGGACTGCAATACCATGGTGTTAGGATTTATATTGGGAACTCTGCTCTCAACATATTTAACTTGTATGCTCCTGCTGATAAGTTCAATTACTTGGAGCTCCCAACTTGTGCTCAGTCTGAGCCTACTCTTATCACTGGAGATTATAATGCAAGAAAGACACAAAAGCATTGAAGCTCACAGTTTGGTAATCGTAATGATAACCAACTGTTGTCACTGTTAAATAGTCATGATAATGTTCAAATTGTAGGTGACCTTGAACCCACACATATCTATGGAGGCATCCTTGATCTGTGTCTTGGCTTCAACATTACTTCTGCCAGCTGTGAGTCTACCATTGTATCAGATATATCATCAGACCATTTCCCAAGGCTAACCTCACTAGATATAGGTAATACTATCCTTCCTGGTGGAATATTCAAACGGAAACGTTTTAATGTTCCCACTGATCAACATGATGACTTTGTTGCACATGTAACTGACTGGTATAATTCCTATGAGTGTTTCTTTGTTGAGACCTTTAACAACCTTGTGAGCAGCATTCAGAACTCACTTAAAGCCGCCTCAAAAACCTCCTGGAACTCTTAACCCAACCAACTTCCATAATAATCATACCTCCCATAAAAACCATACTTATTACAATGATCTTAAACTTCGAACACTGAAACGTACTGCTCGCAGACTAGGCCTAGCCTATAGAAAACATCGTACCCCTGGAATGCTGAAGCTCTTTCAAACTGCCCTTGCTGCTGCCAGAGAGCGTATGACAGAGCTGCGGAAAACTGACTGGGAAAAATTTGTCAATGGTCTCAATGCTCACACCCCACTTAGCCGAGCATGGAGGGACATAAATGGAATTAAGGGTAACAGAACTGGTCAGATAGCGCACCCTCATCTCTTACATAGGGCGAATGAGCTAGTCAGTGCTTGGACTGTTACATCAAGCTATGAAAATCTTCCCAGTACCACACAGGCGAAGTTAAATGACAAATATGATGCTAGGGAGAGACTTGTTTGTTTTATGCTCAGCAAGGAAGATGACTGTAACATTCCTTTCACTGACTTTGAACTTGATGCAGCACTAACTAAAGGCAACTCCACGTCGCCTGGTGAGGATGGTATTACCTAAAATATACTAAGATTGCTGTGTCGAGTACCAGGCAATCCTTTACTCGAATTATACAACATGAGCTATGTAACTGGGGAGCTCCCTAAATCTTGGACCAACAGCCTCATCATTCCCATTCCTAAGCCCAATCAACAAAATTCATTTCGCCCAATATCTCTTACTAGCTGCTTGTGTAAAACATTTGAGAGGATGATTCTTAATCGTCTCATGTACAGAATCAAACATTTTTTGTCCCCCGGTTGCATGGTTTCATGCATGGAAGGAGTGTGCATCATTGCATAGCCACCTTTCTCACTCTGCACACTGACAGCTCATACACTACCTTCCTTGACCTTAAATCTGCTTTTGATGTTGCCAACTGACATGTAATCATTAGTGAACTTGCCAGAATTGATGTTGGAGGATGGCTTCTCTGCTGGATTATACCTGGAGTATACCTGGAGAGAATTCCAGGGATCAACGCTCCTGCGGCCCGGTCTGTTACTAGGCCTCATGTTGGATCAGAGCCTGATCAACCAGGCTGTTACTGCTGGCCGCACGCAGTCCAACGTACGAACCACAGCCTGGCTGGTCAGGTACCGATTTTATGTGCCTGTCCAGTGCCTGCTTGAAGACAGCCAGGGGTTTGTTGGTAATCCCCTTGATGTTTGCTGGGAGGCAGTTGAACAGTCTTGGGCCCCTGACACTTACTGTGTTTTCTCTCAACGTGCTAGTGGCACCCCTGCTTTTCATTACCTGGAGTTTACCTGGAGAGAATTCCAGGGGTCAACGCCCCCGCGGCCCGGTCTGTGACGAGGCCTCATGTTGGACCAGAGCCTGATCAACCAGGCTGTTACTGCTGGCCGCACGCAGTCCAACGTACGAACCACAGCCTGGCTGGTCAGGTACCGACTTTAGGTGCCTGTCCAGCGCCTGCTTCAAGACAGCCAGGGGTTTGTTGGTAATCCCCCTGATGTATGCTGGGAGGCAGTTGAACAATCTTGGGCCCCTGACACTTATTTTGTTGTCCCTCAACGTGCTAGTGGCACCCCTACTCTTCATTGGGGGGATGTTACATCGCCTGCCGAGTCTTTTGCTTTCGTAGGGAGTGACTCTCCTGTGCAAGTTAGGAACTAATCCCTCGAGGATTTTCCAATAATATATAATAATGTATCTCCCGCCTGCGTTCTAGAGAGTACAGGTTTAGGAACTTCAAGGGTTCCCAGTTATGCGTGCCGTGAAGGTTCTCTGCTCATTTTCAAGGTCAGCAATTTCACCTGCCTTGAAAGGAGCAGTTAGTGTGCAGCAATATTCCAGCCTAGATAGAACAAGCGATCTGTAAAGTGTCAACATGGGCTTTGCATCCCTGGTTTTGAAGGTTCTCATTATCCATCCTGTCATTTTTCTAGCAGATGCGATTGCTACGGTGTTATGGTCCTTGAAGATGAGATCCTCTGACATGATTACTCCCAGGTCTTTGACATTAGTTTTTGCTCTATTGTGTTGTTCGAATTAGTTTTGTACTCCAATGAGATTTTAATTTCCTCACGTTTTCCGTATCTGAGTAATTGAAATTTCTCATCATTGAACTTCATAGTGTTTTCTGCAGCCCATTTAAAGATTTGGTTTATGTCTGCTTGGAGTCTTGCAGTGTCTTCAACGGTGGACACTGTCATACAGATTCGGGTGTCATCTGCAAAGGAAGACACGGCACTGTGGCTTATATTCCTGTCTATGTCCGATATGAAGATGAGGAACAGGATGGGAGTGAGTACTGTGCCTTGTGGAACAGAGCTTTTCACAGTAGCTGCCTCAGACTTTACTCTGTTGACTACTACTCTTGTGTTCTACTTGTTAGGAAATTATAGATCCATCTACCAACTTTTCCTATTATTCCTTTATCACGCATTTTGTGTGCTATTACACCATGGCCACACTTGTCAAAGGCTTTTGCAAAGTCTGTGTATATAACATCTGCATTCTGTTTGTCTTCTAGAGCATCTAGAACCTTGTCGTAGTGGTCCAGTAGTTGGGACAGACAGGAACGACCTGCTCTAAACCCGTGCTGCCCTGGGTTGTGTAACTGATGGGTATCTTGATGTTACAAAATGACACGATATCCATTAATAATAGATATCTCCAGCGAACACTAGAAAGGATAGCCCTTCTAGCATCCAGCCTGTTACTGGGCTTTTGCAACAAAGTCAGTATCCTGGTTCAGTTATCCGACATTTTATATAGATGAAGAGGATTACAACTGATAGGGTACTAACCAAAGTAAATGATTTAAAAGATTTATTAACAAAGTGAGAAAATCTAGGGTAGCAAAGTAAATCAAATATGAAGATATTAATTAAGATATCAATTAGGATAATTAGGAGGGTAGCTCCTACACTGCTCTCATATACAATAAGTCTGTGCTGAGGGCACATATATATAAATGACTCAGAGGTACCATCAGGTACAATGTCAGTAATAACAAATATATATATAAATAATAATAAATGTGTATATAAGTGTGCTCCCGGTAACTATGACTCGACTCAACCAGTGTACGACAGAACAACTTCTCATAAGCTAGCTGTACTAACAAATTGACAACCAGAACAGCTTGATTGTCTAGTAAAATGACCACTTCGCAGAACAGCACTATAACAGGCAACAGCAACACAGCATCAGGAACAAGGAGACAGAAAATCGACCCTAACTGGGGACCATCAGTAGATCCTCCAAAACAGTCATAAAACTCCCTTTCTACTGAAACTAGGTTCAGCATAAACAATCCCAAACTGTGGCAGTGCACAGATGCCTTATCGAAGTAGGTCCAGAGCTAGAGCTTGAGACCTGAGTTATCAAAGAGTGTCAAAGTGACACACAACCCAGAACAACGTCGAATAATCACTGTCTAGTCTATTCTCTGTGAACAGAGTTACACAGAGTTCTGAGAAGTATGATTCGCCTCACCAACGAATTCATACTCTACCCAATAGAGTCTAATGTCGAGAACAACAAGAGTGAGGAGTTGACTCGACGAGGGCAGCAGGCCAGAGAGAGCGACGCAAGAGGAACAACCACCCAGCTCAGGTGTGTCCAGAGACTGACTCCCCTCCGCAACAAGACGCCGGCAGCCTAACAGTCGTTTGCCAACACCAAGGCAGTTACTACACACTCTCGAGCACAACATAATATAATATCCTACCTAATATATATAGCTAAGTTAAATAATAGTCTAATAATAATATAAAGCAAAATATTAACGATTTAGCTATAATCGAGAATATTCGCAATATAAAATTATAGAAAATTGAAATATACATTATATACATTGAGGCCCAGTTCAAGGGGCGCAACACCCCCCCATCACGACAAACGGTCGCACTAGGAGAAGTAATAATGTCTCAAACACATGTATTACAGACAAATATATAAATATATCAGAGTCACTCAGGTGTCACGGCAAGTAATTTTAGTGTCAATATCACTAAGAAATACCCCTCGTACTAGGGTAGTATACAACTTCGTATATCAGCATAATCACGGTTATGTCCATACACTGATGTAGAGGTGACAGCATAGAGACATCTGAGGCTCGAACAGTGGTGGTCATAGTAGTGACGACTACACAACAGCTGTCTTGTGCGATAGGAGACGACATTCCACTCTAATACAGTGGTAGTGGAATGTGAAGCAGCAAGGACTGGACTCCATGGGGAAGCTTGAGAGAATAACGTGTGTAGAGAAGTGGGGGGTCACCGCGGAGCAGTCTGCTCGGTAACAAACATCGCCCACCCAACACACTCACACTCAGCTTCTCTCCATATCTCCTTCACAACACACCAACTTACAAAACACATTACTGTAGATACATGGAAAGAAATTATAATTAGACATGAATACATAAATTTACATGGGCAGTATTGATTTTACGTTACTTTACTTAATGAAACAAAGTAGCAAGTAACAAAATAGTATATTGGGCACAAAATTTACGTTAATTTAAATGTTGTAATGATAATTAAGGACGTGACAGAGCGTCGGCAATTACATTACATCGACCACTAATATGTTTAATACTTATGGAGTTTTTTTTTTTTTTTTTTTTTATATTTTATTAAAAAACACATTATACATAAGTTGCAATTGTATCAATCTTAACATTATACATACCAAGAACCACACCTCTGAACATAATAAAAATCAGCACATTTCTTTACAATCCACCTCCATTACACCTGAACTAAACAAGCCTATATATGCAACAACACTCATTAATACAAAAACAGTACATGAAAATCTAAACCTCCTCCAGGGTAACTTCCTAGATGTACCCTCATAATCCCCCACCCACAACCCACCCAAAGCACCCTACATATTGTACAGCTTTTATATTTTTCCATACCTACACATACCAACACACATGTGTAGTAACAATAACACATAGGACACCAAACGTGCCAGGATTACTCCATTTCTCCATACCAAACCAGAGACAAAAACAGTATACATTACTATAAAGTGCAGATTATTTATCCTGCATTTCTAAATAGATACCTCAAATTAAATTTCAGGCCCTACTGTTACCCCTCCTGTATCCCCCCTTAACTTTGAATATTCAAACAACCTTAGAAACTTAAGACATAACAGGTTATTATGTCTCTCCATGTCTACAACAAAGTACATGTCTAAACTCGACACCGTACATTACATGTCATAAGGGAACCACTAAGTCATTTTTATCACGTGACTAAAGCAAAAAAAAAAAATATAACATCATCCTATATACATTGTCATACATAATAACATGACCCAACCGGCCACTGTCTTGACCAACATGACATGTTTACCTTATACAGTTATTACACAAAACAAGGAAAGCCACCTCTATATTTCCCCAAAAAATCCCATTAATCCTCCCCTCCCCCCGTCAGAAGTCCTTGATCAGTAACACACACACTTTCAAACCATATACTTACAAAATTCTAAAGGTCCATCCTCGGCGCCCCAAAAACCAGGGCATCCAAGTAAGTTCTCCGTCACAATCGTTCCCCCCCCCCACACACACATATCCGTCCATTCTCTTTCAATATAAGAAAGCACATACGCCCGCACACACCAAAAATCCCCCTTCGAGAGTCCAGTCACTTTCAGCTTCACCTCCTTCCCCCACTCCTCCCACTTCTAAAAGTCTGCCCACTGTCATACTTCTGTAACTGTCAGGAAAAATCTATCCCACCCTGCACCATACAACAACCTATTCCTGCATTTTGTTCTATACATCGAAGCCGCCATAGCCTTTACTCGGACTCCTCCCTGTTCCCCCGCAAAATCCATGAAACATACACGTAATCAACTGCCACATACATGAGTGCCCTCCTTACATCCTCATGCACCCCACCAATATCTAAACTCAGCACCCTCAAAGCATTTATTCCTCCTCCCCATCAGACAGATCACCCCTCCCAACCATTCCCTAAGTCTCCCTAAGCTTCGAAAATATACAGCATGGTATGCAGTATCCTCCTCACCACACCTATCACAAAATGGCGTCACTGCCAACCCCATTTTATATAGCACTGCCCTTGATGCAACAACCCCATGCAAAACCTATATACCACCTCTCTCACCCTCGTCTTCAGCCGCAAACCTGCAACCCACCCCATATTCCCCAGTTATATACTGGGAACACTGCCTCCCTACCACCACATCAGCACCCTCCCCAACCCTCCCCATTGCCCTTGCTGTAACACTCCGAGGGTCCCTCACTGCCAAAATACTTCTCAACATATCACCACACTTCAACAAGTCCTTCCCTCCACCACCGTGTCAATTCATTCATAACCCTTTCCACCCTTCTTCCCCGGTCCCCCCTTTCCGTAGATAGCAATACTTTACATACATGCCCATAAGATGACTCCTAATGTTTATGAGCCCCAGACCCCAAACCCCGCCTTGTCATAACAACCTCCTTATTTAACCAATGCTTTCCAAAACCCCACACAAATCTCAAAACCTTTCTTTCCAATTCTAGCACATCCCCACTCAACACAGGAAAAACCACCGCCACATACCATAACTTACTATACACTAATGTATTAACCACTACCACCCTTTGCTGTAATGTTAACTCCCCCGTTCTCCACCCTCCCCTCCTCCTTAAAGCTCCCCAACAACCTCCTCAGCATTCACTCTCCGAGCCTCACAGACATCTTCCATAAAAATAACACCACAGATCTTTACCCTCCCTACGACAGTCCATCCAAAACTCTTCCCCATGCCACCCCCCACCCATGAACCCACCTCCAACAGCTTAGACTTAGTAGTATTAATGGCTAAACCCGTCGCCCTGCCAAAAATCTCAAGAATCCGGCCTACGTTTTAGACCCTCCTCACCCCGACCAACACAGTTGTGTCATCCACATATCCCACAATGCCAGACCCATGCTCCAGAACCTCTTTTCCCTCCCCTACTCCCACCTCAATCAGGCTGTACAGCGGGTTCTGCAAGCACGCAAAAAGGATCTGTGACAAGGGGCACCCCTGCCGCAAACCCTTCTCCATTCGCACTTCCCTACCCACCAAACCATTTACTTGTACCCTCACACTCGCATCCTTATACAACAACTTAGCCCATTCAACTATCTCATCACCAAAACCTTGCTTTTCATTATCATCCACAACATTTCTCTGTCAACACTATCATACGCAGCCTTCCAATCTAAAGCCAGCACACCACCCCCCATACTGTTTTCAATGAAGTCCCGTATCCTTGCATGCCCCTGATTCATACTCCGTCCAGGTATACCATATTGCCCAGCCTCAATCACCCTCTCTAAAACCCTCTTCATCCTATTCCCTAGCACCTTAGCAAAATTTTATATTCAGCACACATCATGGACAAACCCCTATAATCACTAATTGATTTCCTGCCTCCTCTTTTTAACTAATACTATAACCCCCGTGCGCTGAGTTGTTCCCAAACACCCAGTCTCTTTCATAAAATTCATTAATCGTACCAGACACTCTCTTATTACACCCCAATGCTCCATATAAAAGTCGTTCGGTATCCCATCCAGACCCGGCGCTTTCCTCAAACTCATGCTTTTCACAGCCAGCCACACTCTTCTTCACTTATACCCCTTCCATGTCGGTCCTATCTTCGTCTCCCAACACCTGTCGATACTATCTACAATGACTCCCTTCTCCCTCCTCCACCCACACCCTTTTGCAAGTATTGCTTAAACCTCTGAGCCAAAAATAGACTCATAGCCTCAGTCGATTTCATCTTCTGTCCCCGGACGTATCCTTCCACATCCTCATCTACCTCCAGCCCCATCACCGCCCATACCTGTCCTCCTCTGCCGAAATGACCGCAAAACAGTTGTCGAAGGCTTGTCGCCCCACAAGACATCGTCCAAACCCCCACGCAAACGTATCGCATTGAACCGCCGTTTTGTATCCTCGCAACTGCCCCTTTATAACTCCCACCTCTTCCACCTGTGTGCTCCTTCCTCTCTCATAACAAAGCTCAAGCAGCCCCTCCAAATACTTCTGTAAACCATATTTCCATTGCTTTTCCTCTCTTCCCCTTACCTTATAAAAGTCTCTAATGCCCGGTTTCGCACATTGCTCCCACCATTTTAGTACATCTTTCTCCAGCTTCCTTGTCCCATACTTCTCCCACCATTCTTCAAAAGCGTCCCTTCCCTCCTCACCCTCAAAAGCTTCACATTGAGTTTCCAATAACCGGGGTACCATTTCACCATTCCCTCCCATCCTACCTCCACCAATACACCCCTATGATCTGAAAAGCCCACGTCTACATACCCAATCTCCCCACCGCTACCACCGTGACACATAAACCTGTCCAAGCGTGCAGCGTATCCCCGTCGGACAAAGGTATGATCCACACCCCACCCACCCCCCACCACATCAACCATCCCTGCACTCCCCAACACATCCCTCAAAATACTTAAGACACACCCAGCTTCACGGGGTTCGACATCCTTCTTCCTAATTACACAGTTCCAGTCGCCCCCAATTATCGTAACCTCAGCTAAACCTCCCATGAAATAAACTAAATGATCCCTCACAAAATCCTCCTTAATCCGTTTATTTCTTACAGCTGGCATATATACTCCCATGAAAGTAACTCACCCCCCATACCCCATGAACTCTGACTATCCTCCCTCCCCCCCTCCTCCCAAGTCAACAACTGAAAGGGACGGGACTCCTCACTACTACCGCAACCCCTCCCTTGAAGCTTCCCGAGCTACCCGCATACACTTTATACCCTTGCAACAACAAATCTCTACCATACCTGAAATTGTGCTCCTGTAAGAAGCCTATGTCCACCGCATACCGTCGCAAAAGTCACCTCAACCCATTTCCTCTTAACCTCGGCCTTCAGACCATTCACGTTAAACGAGATACACTTGAATAAGATAGAGGTGGCTTTCCTTTGACTTACATACTTTCTGCTTCGTGCTTTTCTGGGCTTCAGTAACCTTACTGTTGTCCTGCACACCTTACCTTTTCTGCCCTCTGCACCCCTCTGTCCCGTTTGTGGTGCCTCCACCCATATCTTCTTGCCTGACTTTGGCCAGGCGTCAGGACTTCATCATCTGACACTACCATGGATCGCTTCCGTGATTCAGAACTAATATCCATGTTTGACCCACTATCCTCCCTGTGCACTGTTACCTGCACCTCCTGTATATCCAAACAGCTGGACTCAGCCCCATCACCCAACACCCCCTCAGCACCCATTAACTTTACTGCAGCCTCACTGGCTTCCAAAACTCCCATCCTGGGAGTATCCAAAATCCCGCAATTCCTCCGGTAATGCAGCATCTTCCAAATCTACAGCACTCTCTGTACTGCTGTCTCCAGCACCGCTGTGTCCTGCGACACAGTTGGCAAAGTACGACATATCTCCTCCGGGCCTTCACAATCTCACTCCATGTGCCTTTGGGCGCCACTACCACTTCCTCAACCCGTACAGTAGGCTCCACTTCCGTAAATTCACCACATTCCTTGTACCATATTGCTGTCCCTGCCTCCTGTCACACTCTGCAGCAATATGTCCATAGGAACCACAGAGTCTGCATGTCCGTCTTTGACCTGCGTAGGTCACATAAACTTGAGTTCTAAACTCTTCCAAGACCACAAAAGACGGTATGGCCCGCTTCAGGGTCATCTTGAGGGTAAAGGAACCTTCCGGGAATCCCTCATAGATTCCTTCAGTCCATCGTCCCATCGTTGCATAGTGGATGACTCCATAATCCTTGAAAACATGCCGGATGTCTTGCTCATCCGCTTCGAACGGCAAATTACGAATTTTGACATATGTATAGTGCTTAGAAACATCTTTGAGTTTCACTTCCAAGGTAGCATTGATAGGCATGCATACTTCCTCCATTTTCTCCACCAACCTCTCATAAACGCCGGTGGACGACAGTTTCAAGAAGATTCTTAAATCCCATTGAGGGGCAATCCCATAAAATGTCCTCATTATCTAATCCATAAACGTCTCGTAGAACGGGGGGGCAAGATAACAGCTGCCGTCGAAGGGTACACAGCCCTTTTTCCAACTCAACACTACAGTGTTTTTTCCTCCCCTGAACCCGTCGCCATTTTGTAGTGAAAAAATCAAGGTCTCTTTGTCACCACCAGAGGCCAGCACCAGGACAACCTGCTGCGGCGAGAGCTGGGCGACGAGTGCTTAATATAGGTGAGAGGATTGTGGTCAGAAAAAAACTTTATCTTAAAAGGAGAATAAAACCCAAAAATACAATCAAAATGTTCTAACGACACCACGGAGCTAGTGCCTCTTTCCCAATAGTGGCATAGTTTTTCTGATGTCGTTTGAGTTTAGAAAAAATGGGGAGCAGATAGGATGCAATATGTCAGTGGAGGGTGGGGTTTTTGCATCAATACCGCTCCCACTGCATAACCACTGCATCTATATGCAGACAGAATGGTAGGTTAAGTTAGGGCTCTGCAAAACAGGAGCAGAGGAAAGCAAGCGCTTCAACCTTGAAATGAGTCTGAACAATCTTGAAGGGCCAATGAACTGGGCTTTGCTACTAAAAGAGCTCAGTAAGAGGAGCAGCGACTTGAGCAAAGTTAGGACAGAACCTGCGATAATAAACCTGCCATACCCAGGAATCTTTGCACACCCTTTCTATCCTGTGGCACTGGAAATGCAGCAATAGCACGAACTTTAGCATCAATAGGGCAATTCACCTT